>VWZS01005167.1:146629-233529 GCA_013397075.1 Rhabdornis inornatus | reverse complement strand
CCCCGCCAGTCCTTAATTAAAAAGAAAGCTGAAAGAGTAGGAGGAACAAAAATGTTCTCAACTTCAATGACACTATTGGAAAATAATTATTTCCAAACTGCTTATCTGTTAAAAATAGCTGGCAAGCTACCAGGATCTTGATTGCTGTAAGCAATTTTATAACTGCTTTATACAGATAAATTTAACAAAGAAATTAATTTCAGTCTCATAATAAGTCTCATCTCATTACCAAAATGTCTGCACTGCAATGGAGCCTTGTGCGAAGAACTGCTGGGAGAGGATTTTGTCTGCAGACATTCAACAACTGCCCAGAAAAACTCCACCTCAGAATGTTGAATGCCATCTAACACTTCCTTCTAAACATAATCCCCTGGGCTCTTCAGCACCCTTCTCAGCCATGCACTAGCAGATCTGCACAGCATGTCTGCCAACACCAGCAGACTGGGAGGAGCTGACTCCCTGGAAGGCAGAGGGTCCTGCAGAGACCTCGACTGACCAGGGAGCTGGGCAATGACAGCACACACGAGCACACGATGATTTCTGCACGAGTGCCAAATTGCTTCAGGCATGAGTGCCCCTGTGGGTCCCTTCCAAGCCAGGATATTCAATGTTTCCAAAAAAAAAAGTGGCCTCCTTCCTTTACACCACCATGCTGCCTTTTACTGTGACTCCTCTTCACCCAGAACATTTCTATCACAGCCCCAACTCCTCCAACAAGTCTCTGAAAACACTGGAAAATCTAACATGACCAAGATCCAAAATTCAAACTTGACAGAGATACAGCAATAAGCTCTGGAAGCCTTGAGCCAATTCATGGTGGCAGTGCTTTGCAAGGAAAGGCACAAAGCAAGAGCAGGGTGAGCAGGAGCCCATCAATCCTGGCCTGGCAGCACTCACAGCTCTCAGATGGCACTGCCTGAGCAGCAGTTATGGATAGCCTGGCTTTGTGCTCTTACTGCTCTTCCTGCTGTTCCAGTTATGGCACATCAGCCAGGCTGTAAAAAATGAGCACATGGTCTATCCTGATGAAAACCCTGCTACGGATTCCGTTTTGCTGAGGAGTAACTGGGCTGCACAGAATCCCATCTCTGGGAGCCACAGTGCCATTTTCTGCTCCTACACACCCCATCCCACAAGCTGCAGAGAGCAGATTTACTGCCACGGAGGCATTTTGTCATGGGGTGCTCCTCACAGATTCCCTGCTGTACTTGACCATGCAAATCAGTATCTCTTCACAGCACACACTGGGAGCAGAAGAAAACAGAGCATTCTCTGCAATCCAGCACATCATTGCAACTTCAAGTTCATTCTTCTTTCTCAATTACAGAATTATTCTGTTCATCAATTTTGCTTCCTTGGCATAATCTCCTCTACAGTTTTACAGACATTTAATACAGAAAATAAACTTTTTTTGTTCTTGAACTGTTCCACAGAAAATGAAAATCCTCTCCTAAGGCTTTTTTGGCTATAACTAAATGTGTCTGATTTTTAACCTAACCTTCCTGACCTATCTCATCAAAGATTTTTTTTTTCATTGTTCCTTTCCTTGTTTCCACAGCAACCTTTCCACAACTCTCATTAAGCTTTTTCCCCTGTTTTCCTCCAATTCTATAAGGAAACCATGACTTTTGGGTTTTATTTTGTTCTTTGTTGTTATAACAAATGAAGAGATATCTTTTATTTATGTCATAAAACAAAACTAGGATTCCACTACAATGGTCATCTCCATTTCTCTTGCAGTAATTAGATGATTTAGTACAATCTCATTTAAATCAGTAGTAGTATCATCAGCCTGTCATTTCACCAGGTTCCACAACCATCACAAGCTTTTTATAGTCCAAAGTGGGGCAGGAATCTTCTCTAGACCCTTTTTAAATATTTCATTTGGGAACATAAGTCAACAGGTCTGCATCAATTTCATTTAAAATGTTTGAATAAATACTAAATAGAGGAAGTCTCCAGTGATCACTACAACCCAGTTCGCAGCCAGGCGGAAAACACTGAGGCATCACAGTTGAAAATGCTGATGGTAATCCACGTAAAGACTGCTCACTCTCATCCAGGTTGTAGAAAATACTATTTCAAAGAAAAATAGAGACTAAAGGCACAAGCTGTATCCCTTTACACTATTATTGCCATCCATTTCTTCCCTTTCCTTGTTCTTGGTCCCAGGACATTTGATTAGATGCACTAGAAATTACTCTATAGCTAGACAGATAGATGCTCGCATGTCTCTGTGCTGTAACTGCCAGAAGTGCACCAAAGCAATGGAAGAGATCCTTTAAAACCAGGGAGAAATGGTGGCAGGTTCTGTGCTGTTTCCAGAACACATGAAAACAGACCTTTCCCCCACCTGAGACTGCCACACAAGTCAAAGACACGTCTGTTTAGGAGCTGTTGTAGCTCATCAACTAATCCACATGGACAAGGGGCTGTTTCTGTCCAAGCAAAACACAGCTGAAGTTCAGAGGCACATCCCTTTCTGAGGCCAACAGGTAACAAAGAAAACTTCAGTGAGACTTCATTGCAAGCACTACTAGATGGAATGTTCAGGTTCATATAAATAAATAATAAAGACAGGCAGTTTGCATCCCAACTCTTTCTGTACACTGTCTACACTTCATCGACTTCAACGCTGGTAACAGATGTGGAATGGAGGAAGGGCCTGTCCCTGGCACTGTGCATTTTACACATTTACTGGGACAAGTGCCTTCCAAACCTCAGCTGAGCAGAGAAATGTGACTGAGAGCACTGAGCTCCAGTTCCAGCCCAGACTTTTGCCAATCACAGCTTTTCTTCCTCTCCTCCACCACAAGCAAATGCAACATTCAATGTCACTCTGGAATTTATTGAAAAACATATGACTGAGCCTTCCCAAAAGCATTCTCTTTATGGCCTGCTTTTTTTGAACAGGTTGTTAATGGGACCTGTTTGGGGTTTTCCTACCTCAGACTCAAGTAATTTCTCAGTTTCCAGACCTCCTCATGTTTTATGCCACTTGCATCAAGGGGTAGATTTGCTATAGCAGCTGTTCCTTCAATATTCAGAGTATTTCAAGCTTTTAAAATGGTTACCTGTAAAACCAGAACAAACCTTAAGGACTGGTAATTTCCCCAATTTAGAATATACAAATAGCTATTTTAAAAGAACAGATTCCTATACTGTGTGGAAAACAAAAGTACAGCTAAATGAGAAGTTCTCTTGTAAGATTTTTCTTTGCAAATACACCTTTCTACTGAGGCCTGACCTTTTAGGAAAGTTACCAATTTTAATTAAAAGAAAAAACTTCAGTGATAAGGATTCCTCAGCTCCAAACTGAGTTTTCAGTCCAAGCCAGATAAAAAATGTGTGTGCACCCATTCAGAGCACACATTGACTCTCCATGCTCTAACTCGACCAGGGAAGTGAGAGCTACACCTTATGCCAGCTGTGATAGGGACCTGACAGGAACAGAGCTTTATTGTTTGCAGGAGCCTCATGCTTCCAGCAGAGCTTTATTCAGCTCTGCCGTTCTGGCTTGCAGCAAAACACACAATTTTCTCCTGTGGCCCTTAGGAAGTTTTTCTCTGCAGCACCTCTGAGGTTTGGCTGGGTCTGCTCCCTGCCCATCTGAGCAGCTTCTCAGCTTCTCTGCCTGAGCTGCAAATTCTCAGAAGGTTGCTGTGAGTCTTTCCTTCCTGAACCTCATCTGCCTATCACTCTAAGAACATGGAAAACTTCCCTCCCCTCGCAGGGGCTGCATCCTAAAGCATCTCTAGGGGCAGCCTCAGCTTTGCTTGAAGGAAAAGAACAATACATGGTTCTATGTCATTTTAAGCACTGGAGCATGTGAGCAGTGCAGAACGATGTGGCAAAGCAAGGAAACCCAACCTGGCAGCAAACCCTGCAGCCGCCTGTTAGCACAGAAATGCTGAGGTGAGAGGGATCCAGCAGGATCCTGGAGTCCACTCCCAGCCCCAGCAGGATCCTGCAGTCCATTTCCAGCCCCAGCAGGATCCTGCAGTCCACTCCCAGCCCCAGCAGGATCCTGCAGTCCAGCTCCCAGCCCCAGCAGGATCCTGCAGTCCATTTCCAGCCCCAGCAGGATCCTGCAGTCCACTCCCAGCCCCAGCAGGATCCTGCAGTCCAGCTCCCAGCCCCAGCAGGATCCTGCAGTCCATTTCCAGCCCCAGCAGGATCCTGCAGTCCAGCTCCCAGCCCCAGCAGGGTCCCCAGCTCCCAGCCTGTGCCTGGCAGGTACAATCAGCTGGCACAGCTACCAGAGACACCCTGAGCCCAGGAGGGCACAGAACAAAGAGCTGCCAGGAGCCACTGCAGCAGAGGCAGACAATCCTGCCCCCAGCACACCTGGGCAGAGCCAGCACACAGCTGCTGGGGTTACCACCCTGCCATGGAAGTCCAAACACTTGTGCAACTTTTCAAAATTATATAAAAATTATATTAAAATTATGGACAGTAGGAAACTTATTCCTGTCAGTTACTGTAGATATTTTCTTTATCTTCATAACAGTAATGCCTGTTTGAAAACCTTTCATTCTAACTTCAAAGCTTATCTGCTCTTGAAAATTGAATCACAATACCTCAACTCAGCCTTGAATAATTCTTATGAAACTTAACACCCGTCCATCAAAAATAAAGGTACATTTAGGCATTTTAGGTTGAATTTCTTGGTAACATTTTTTCCATATGAGCTAATTTTAAAGAATTCTCCTGATTGAATTGTATTGCTGCTTTATTCAGGTCATGGATTATACTAGAGATAAGTAAGCCATTTCTTTCAACTGTAACTTGCAAACTTTGGGATTAATTGTAAAAAACGAAGTAGACATAGGGTGCTAAAAGCAAATCAGGTGCTGAATAGTAACACAGTAATTTCCTTACAAGCTGCCAATTCATTCTGAGAGAAATAGAAATCAGGTGCTAAGCAATATCTAATTATTATAGATATTCAGCCTTCTGCTGGGTGAGGGACTGGAGAGCTCTGACCTGTGGCACTCTCCTCAGAGGATGGATCTGAGACTCCACTCCAGCCCCACAAAGCTCTGCCTGTCTGCAGGCAGCCCACACCTCAGCACTCTGCACATCCTCTTTTATCCCACACTTTTACTGGACTCAGTTCCAACCTTACAGCAGGCCTGCAGCAATCCAGGACACACACATCACAAAATCACATTGCACCCAATTCACTGCACTTCCTCGAGGAATATTTGTGCCCAGGTTTTGGTGGTGTGCTCCTCTCTAATCAATGCCATTTGCTCCGAACTATTCCCTGGGAAGTCCCTGTTTTACAGATTCACTCAAAGCAGTTTTCACAGTATTGTGAGAAGCTTGGTCATAAACTCTGCAGTTCATTTAAGCCAGTGGTGCCTGGGGAGCTGAGCCTACAAAAGGCTGAGTAATAAAAGGTTTTTCACCAGCTCCATTAGGGCTTTCAGGGTTTTTTAACTGTGTTCTTTCAGTGTCTTTTAGGAAATGCTCCAGAAACAGACAGGAGAATTTCTCCCGTAACCTGTTAGCAACTATTAAGAGAGCAGCACAGATCTGCTGCAGCCCATTTAGGACCAGAAAACATTTTTGAAAGGTGTTAAACTCAAAAGGTGACACTATAAAGCAGACTACAGGAGGTACAGGTGCAGAAGTCCACACGCAGCTCACCTGGAGGCTGACCTACAAATAGCTACACATTGTCAACCACCTGCTTCTCCAATTAGCACATTTTCACAAACAGCTCAGTGCTCGTTCATTTCCACTTAAACAGTCACTTTTTGAACATCCAGATTTTCAGAGTAAGCCCAATTCTTACCCTCAGCTGCACTGTTAAGGCAAGATTAAGCAAAATTTACCTGCTGTATACATTGTTTACAAGGTGACTCAGCTGTTTGTAGGCAGGGAACTTTTGTCAGACTTGCACAAGGCATGTCTGTTTTCTAGCTTAAGCTTTCAGTTTTATTTTAACATCAGATTTAGAAATAAACTTAAGGTTAAATAAATTAGTCTTAAAACCATTGGTCCTTCTTTGGTGTCAGATGATGTCAGTACGAGGCACTTAATTTGCTTTGGCTTTCAGTTTTAAATCAATCATTCCAAAAGTTCATACACATTATTCTCGTAACTTTTTTTAGTTAATAATGAAAGACACAATGACAACTAGATCTAAAATAGAAAAGCTTAAACATTCTAAAGCCTTCTCATTTCATTATGCAAATTAGATAACACGTTAATAACAACACATCCCATTTCAGTAATATGACTTGACTTTGTACTTAAGTCATTTCAACTCCATTAATTATGTAGGAGGTGGAGGAGTCAATTCAGGGCATAGTCAGGTAGCACACACATATGGAAAGACACCATAAGGAATGCCTGTGATAACAATCAAATAAAACTTCCAATGTATTTATTAGCTGCCCCCCTAATTTTCAGTGTAAAGTGAAGGATGCACTTGCAGCTTCGCTGTGTGTGTCACCTCAGAGCCCGTTTTTAAAAACTCAGCCGTGCTGGCCCCACCATGGCTCTGCCATGCTACACTGAACCCTGAGCCTGCTCACACTGACCCACAGGCAGCTCTGGGACTGCCAGCTCAGGCTTCTGCCGTGGCTTCAGAGGGGCTGCTGCTCAGCTTCTTCACACAATGGAATTCCAGCCATCGGGAGAAGAATCCACGTGCAAATTTTCTAAAGCTTCCCTGAAAGAAGAATGCTCTCTGATGGGAAAGGAAAAAATGTATTTTGATTTAAGGAAACAGGTCTTCTGTTAGCTTGTGTTTACACAGCTCCAAAAATAGACATTCAGATCAAAGTAGCATTTGAACTTTCACTTAAATAAGCTGCAAAAGCTTTTCATAAACAAGGGCTTAAACTGAAAAGTGTCAATCAGTTTTGCAGTAATATGATATTTTTTGGGGTTGAAATGCAATAAAAATCTCTTATACTACCAAAAAAATTTTTCAATATAGATATAAGAATAAAGTGCTAAAATATGGGGCTAAAATTGACTTATAAGCCTTGACGATACACATGCAGCCTTACTGAAGGCCCCACAGATGCAAATCAACTAAATTTTAGTTCTGATCTCATTTTTCAGGTAGTATCTCTGCGAGATTTTGAATTTATAAAAATAATGATGGAATGCATGTGATGTACTCTGCATTCAATCCAGATGCAGTTAAAAGTGAGAAATAAAATCAATGACTTTGATGATCAAAGACTCTGCACACTGGCCCTGTCAATCTTGTGTCAGCACAAACAATTATAACCATCAATCCTGCCTTCTTCCAAAACAGGGAACACAGAAGATGGGTGAACTGAACTGAACCTGAGAGCCAGCTGGGCAGAGACTGCCAGGAGGTTTTCCATTGACAAGGGCTGTGAGAGCCACAAGCCAGTCCTGCCAACAACACCCTAACTACCACACACTGCTCACAGACAGGAGCAGCTTCTGGGACCCCAACAACCCATTTGTTATGTTGCACCTTTTAGGAGCCAATTAAAAAGCTACGTTGAGCTACAATGAAAAGCGGATTTCAGTATCCACCAGCTTTATTTATCTTTTTGTAATATTCCTCTCACTACAACAATTTTGGTGCTACCTCAGGAGATTTTCAATTTACTTCTCATCTCATTTAGCATTTGCACTATGGTGGAACGTAAAAGTCATAGTCAGGATTAGGCCCCATTCCATGAAACACCACATGTGCTAATCCTTTTCTAAAGCTAGTTATTACTCAGGCTCTGCAGGAGGCAGCCCTTGGCAGGCTTTTCAAGGGCAAAGTACTTCCAACACGGAATTTATAACTGTAACTTATAGTTGTAAAAACTATATAATTGTAGACTCTGCATAAATTCAATGTGCATTCAGTCTTCATAGAAGTTTCCTTTTTTTGCAATCATTACAGATTTATGCTATGAACCAAATCTGAACAGGTTCAGCTGAGACCAGTGTAAACATCTGTGACTGCTGAACTTTGCTGTCATCAAACAAACAGCCAATGAAAATCAGCAATAATTTATGGAGGGCAATAGCTGTATCATTTCTGAGCACAGGTCTAAGGTGTCCAGGTGAATTCAAACCCTGAGGAAAGGCTAAACCTGCTGCACTAAAAGCAGTGAACAGGGCAGCAGTCGTGCAGAACAAGGTGCACGACTGTCCAACAGAGGGGCACAATAAAGAAATGGTGGCAGTCCTCATGTGGCATTTCCAAGCACATCCTGTTTATGAAGCAACATCTGGATTTTCCTTTTCCTGAATTATCTCATTGCTAGTCCACTCAGAAGAAAATATCAAAACGTCACACTGAGCCACAGAAAGCTAACTTGCATTTTTAGCGTGAGGACAAACAGCACCATCCACTAGGGAGAAAGCTGAGCAAAGAAATAGCACATTTGCCAAAGCTGACAGTGAAGGCAAACAAATGAACACAGCCTTTGTACCACAGAGCAAACACTGCTCCGTTTGACCAAAATACTTGCATAAACATGTCGACATGATTAAACTATAACTGAGGCACCATTATGAAAATCTCTCTCTAATGTTACTTTTGTTGCACAATAAGAACTCCTGCCTGTTGCCAGCACTTTACTCATCCTGCTTAGAGCTTCTGATGCGACTCAGTGTTGAGTGAACCCAGGTTTACAGTATCACAAATGCTTTTACAAATAAGAACATCTTTAATATTGCTATTAAATTCTACTCACAATAAGTCTTAGGTTTCCCAGAGAAGATGGTGTCTTTACTATTGATTGTCAAAGAAAAAGAAATAAAGACACATTCTCAGTAAGATCTTCTATAAGTTTATATAATTTCTTAGTGGGACAGATTTGCAAAGAAAAAAAAATTATGGGAGTAAGTGTCCATAAGCTTCTTTCTACCAAGTTACTGTGTTATCACACGGTTTGGTCACACCACCTGAAATTCTTCATTTTCCTTCCCTCTTACTGTACATCAGAGTCTGAACTCTCCACAAAGCTAAAGAAACTGGGAATACATATTTAGCAGTCAAAGGACCCAAAGCCAACATCCTTAAAAGCTTTGGAATTTTGAGGAGGCTGAGAAAACTGTTTTAGGCCACTCCTTGAGTTCTTTCAAATTTCTGTGCAAGTCACTGGTCTTTTAAAGGCCATGACTGTCTACTATTGTTATTTGTGTAAGTCACATACACACATCCTGCTCCATGCTGCCAACAACCGTGCCACTCCAAGAGACCTTGACTGAGCCACTGGAAAGAATTCCCAAAGGGATAAAAGAGAACCATTTCACATAAATTGTTAATAACAGAAAAGTAATATTCAAACAGTTGTACCAATTACTAGTAAATTTTACATGGTTGGAAAATTCCACAAGATTTACAGCTCTTCCTTTACAGAATTGGCATAATTCCTTTATAGCCTCATGCCCTGTAACCCTTCCCAAATTCATGACACTATTAATGCTTTAATGCCTACTCTGCAATGTGTCTAATAATATCCCTTATGTCCAAATGTTTCTAGAGAATGCACGCCGGTTACATCTGCTCTTACCCCCTGTGATGAAGGTCCCAAATGCCCACAGATGGGACAGGCAGTGCAGAGAAGCAGGTCTGTGTTCCTGCTGAGGTGCAGCCCATGTCCCTTGTGCTGGCCCGTGTGCAGGGCTGCGTGGGTCCTGCTGTGCGCCTGCATCCCCTCACTGCTTCCTGCTGCACCTCTGCTCCCACTTGTCAGGATTCCTTTGGTGCTTTGCATTTGCAACCTCCAGCAACAGCCTGGGGAAACACTTAGCAGCATCTGAGCAAAATCTCCCTTCTGGGAAGGAGTTGTTGGCTTCCTCAGAGAGGAATCCCTCCTGGCTAGCAGGTGCTCGGAGCCCAGCAAGCACACAGTTTTCCTGGCTGTGAACTGCAATCAAACTGACAATTATGTGTTTGCTCATGTCCTTGACAAAAGCTCATTCAGCCACTATATTAGGCTGATTGGTTTTTTTCTGCCACCTTCTCACATATAATTTTAAGTTACACATTAAGTCTTTCCCTTCCTCCCCAACAAAATCCGTGCAATAAGCAGGTTTCAGAGCACTTGGCAAGTTTGACAGATTTGTAAAAATAACAGCTGGCAGAAGATCTACTTGTTATCAGCTACAGCCAGTGAAGGCTACGAGGCCCAGACAGGTTTGGTAGTGGAGAGGTGATTATTATTCTACACTGCATGTATCTGCAGCACAGATATCCTGCAGGGGAAGCACCTGAGGCTCAGCAGCAGGCTCCACTGCCCTTCCCCAGGCAGCACTGCTCGCCCCCGAGCAGCCCCAGCAGTGGCAGCACAGTGCACTGACCAGCCTGCTGCTGCTGCCCAGAGCCAGCTGCGAGCCCTGGGCAAGGCACAGCTCCCACACTTCCCACAGCTTCTCCCACATGCTGCTCCTGCCCGATGCACACAGCTCCCTGCCCCAACGGGCCAGGAGAGATGGCCCTGAGCCTTCTGAACACATACTTTACTATTGTAAGAATTGTTACAGGTGGATGTTACTGGACATTTGGTGGATGTTTTGCAGGACTCACAAATTGTCCAGGTTTTGGCTGGCATAGAATTAATTTCCTCAGCATATGCTCTGAGGGGGGAGCTACTGGAAGGGGCTGACTGCTGTTCAGGGATGGGCTGGGCATCAGTCAGCAAGCAGTGAGCATCTCTACTGTGCATCAATTCTTTGGTTTTGGCAGTTTTTTCCCCTGAGTTCTATTAATTTTTATTACTATTAGTGGCAGCATTATATGTAGTTATTATTATAAATAATCATTATTATTATTATTATTATACTTTTCTTTGTTTCAATTACTAAACTGCTCTTTTCTCAAGCCCCAAGTTTTTTCCTCCTTCCCTGGCTCTCCTCCCAGTCCCAGCAGCAGAGATGTGAGTGAGTAGCTGCATGGCACTTAGCTGCCTGCCCAGGTGAAATCACACCAGTCCTTTTTGGCAGCCAGTGTAGGGCTTGGAGGTTTGATGTCATGGCAGATGTGAGCAGAGCACGTTAAACCAGGTTAGTTATAAGCATCCCTTGCATAGGTTTAATAACCCCTGTTGATTTCCTTGCCCTCTGAGCTGCCGTGCTTGCTGTCAGGGCTGTGCTCTGTCACACCTCGCCTGTAGTTGGTGTTCCCTGGGTGATGTTTATCACCCTTGGGACCTGCACTAAGGTTTTGGTTTTGGGGAACAATGGAGCACTGTCTTCTGATCCCACAGAACCGCTGGCTGTGACATGAGGGTGACCCATGCCCTCAGCGCCGCCTCCCCTCTGTATTCCAGAGCCATCTGTTGGGAACTAACAACTGCACCTGGGGCCTTTTCTCCTCCAGGGCCAGCCTATGGGGGAGCACCTCCCTGTCTGCCTTTCTGAACCTGGATTCTCCCCCAGGCTGATCAGTGCAGTAGCACGTGTAAAACTTTAAACACTTTGAATACCCTAGAACCCAGCCTGCTCCTTTTGCTAGGAGCCAGCATGTTGCTGAACACAGGTCAGGACTCGTTTAAGGTAACCAGCTGTTTAAGAACATCACCAGAGATCTGACTCGAGGCTGGATAGTTACGAATGTGTGGGATAACACAGACAAGTGTCCAGCACTGTGCTGCTGCTACCATCTCTTCCCTTCTCAAGCATCTCTGTCTTCCCTCCTGGGAGGACTCCTTTGGCTGTCCCCTGCTTCTGAGCTGTCATCGCTGTCTCTTGCTAAATAGTAAGAACCTGCAACCACCTCCTCTTTCTTTCTGCCCTCCTGCCATCCCTCATTTTATTGTCATTTAAAACTTTAACAGAGGAAGCACTCAAACTACTCTGGCAGTGCCACATGGAATTTATCCAGTGTAGGCAGAAAAAGTGCATGAAGTACATTGCAGAGATGCACATGGTAAAAATCATTCCTAGGATGCTAAACCGTTGTTCAAGCAAAGCATATATTCTTGTAGCTCCTTTACCACTGGCATCTTATGGTGACAGTAAGTAAAGAGTTTCAAAAAAGGAGCATCATAAAACCTTCTTTGGTTGTGCTAAATGCTAGACTTGGAAAGAAACACAGGTAAGAATGTATGTTAGGAAAAAAACCTCAGGACCCAGAGCCCATGTGCAAACATCACTCAGCACTGAGGGTTGCATTGTTCAAACCTGTAAGTCTGCTTTTCTTTCTGCCTCTCTTGCCATACTAGCAAATCCTCAGTGATCATTTGTAAACTGTGGAATCTTACAGCTGGAGAAAAAAGCTGGCAACATGAACTACTGATGTTCATGAATCCTGTATTTTTACACCACTCCTTGAACATGGCTCAGCACCCACGGCACACAGGCAGTGCCACCTCAGGGAACCTCTGTCAAACACCATGGAAAAGCCCTGAACTCCTGCTACTTGCAACAGATCCTCCAAAATGAACCTGAACCAAAACACTTCCTCCAAGACTTATCAAGGCTCAAATGCCATGAAGGGACACCAGAATGTCAGGACACAGGGTCATCTCCCAGGTGACATCCAACCACAACACTCGACCCATCCCCAAAAGCCTCTGCTCCACCATCCCCAGCCCAGGGGAGCATCAGCCCACTGCAGTTATTCACTGTACACCACAGCCAGGCACCAGTGAGCACGCTGCCTCATCCTATCTACTCACAAAGTCATGGTAGAGAACATTTCTAGTCCCTGCACTCACACAAATCCTTCCACTTCTTGTTTATGGGTTGGTGTTAATACAGAAGCTTTATTGTCACAAATAAGTTTTACTGTCATTTTCAATCAGTTCAAGTCAGGCAATCCACAGGCTGCATTGTAATTATGTAGAAGTAGGGGGTTAAAAACCACAGTTCAGGGTAAAGGCACTGCAGGTGTGCAGTTTAATGAGCTCTTAATTGAGTAGTGGGAGAGCATAAAAAGGAAGTGCAGAGGGTGATTACAGGGCTCTTTCTGCAAAGGGAGCAGTGCAAGCACTGAACTCTATAATCAAGAATAAAGAAAAACGAGTTCACCTCTAATTTTCTCTGTGCTACAGCCTTTGTTGTTCATGCTCAGAATGCAAGATTAAAACTTGTACCATCAAGTTAACAGAGAAAGTTAATCTTTTTTTGAGATGTACTTGTTTTAAGGCTAAGATTAAAAAAAAAATAGAAACTACATAAAAAATAACTTAGATCTGAAAAATACATCGCCTTCACTCCTGTTTACAAATCAGTCAGATTCCTCTCTGGCTTCTGCTATTGAATCAACTTCATAGTGTAACTGCAGAGGCAAAAATGGAAGGAGTTACCACATGGAAGGGAAAAGACAACTCCTTGGGGTTTATTTTGCTCTCCCTGCTCTCTCCAAAAAACAAACACCACAAAACCCCCAAAGCCTCCTCTGTCTGTTCAGGGCAACCACCTACAACAGGAGACTGCAGCAGCGCCCCTGCTTTGGCAGGCGCTGCAGGAAAATGCTCACACATTTTAAGAAATGCTCAGGAGAAATTATATATTGCACCTGCAATCATGGACATCCTGGACACTGACTTCACTCCCACACGTCAATCTGAGAAGTGCTCAGAGCCACGTCCACCTTCATTGGAGCACAGGAGTCACTGTAAACCCAGTGCATTATCACTTAGCACAATTCTATTTATTCCTCAAAAAAGAGATGGCTAAAAAAAAGTAAGCAAAAAATTAAGCATCTTCACTAGTAGTTCACTGCAGTGCAAGTGTTACCTGAAATGTGGGGGTTTTTATTTAAATTTAGTATGTAGAACTCTGAAATTCATGAGAAAGAACAATCTGCCTCAACCTCTGAGGAAATAAGAAATTTTTACACATAAACATTTCTTCACTATCAGCTCAGTTTTACAAGAAAAGTTTTTTATTTGCATAGCTACATCAAGCTCCTGTAATCACTTTGTATACTACATGGGCTTTCTTTTTTTAATCGAAGGATTTTTTTCAAATTCTTTTACATCAGGCTTTAAGACCCCAAAGTTTTTTGTTCTCATTGTTTTCTCCCACAAATAAACCTTTAACTGCATGCTGCTGTCAGGGCACACATAGCTACTCTTCACAAAGCCCCAGCAGCCTGTAATTCACCAAGCTGGCTGCAGTTACTGACCTTCCCCTGGTACTGTGGTCTCTGCTCCTGACTCCCAGAGCCCTCTCCACGTTCTGTACAGGAGTGTTTGTCCAAGAGGTGCCTGTTGGCATCAGCACTCCACCAGCTTATGAAATACCCCCACATAAGTACTTTTTAGTGAGGGTCTGGTTCTTTAATCTACTATCTGTCATCATTCCTTTTTATCTCATGTGTAAAGCAACATGTATTCTTTTAAAGTGATTTGCTGATAGTAAAATCTACACTGGAAATGTTAAACTGTGTATTTTAAAGGATCTTGTCACCCATATCAGGATTGTACTTAAACACTCTAGACCAATGCTCAGAGCAGAGATCAGGGGAATCATTGTTATAAACCCCAGCCAGATAAATGAAAAAAAAAGGCAGCTCACAGTAACTTTTCAGGGAGTGAAAGAAATGCATGAGGCCATTTCATGTTGACTGTGCTTGCTGGCTGTTTTCTTGATATTTCACAATTGTTTCAAATTCAGCTCTAGCAAGTGAATTCTCCCATCCTGGCAATATTGATGTGATTACCTTCCAAAACCACCAGAAGACAAGATTTCAAGGGTTGTGCCTCCCAAAAAGTGTTTTCTTTAATAAACTTTACTTCTTCATATCCTATCCCATCTCAGAAGCTTTACTGAGCAAAACCTAAAAATCTAGTACTATACACAGTCTCTTTAAACTATGGATTTCTATTTCATTATTAAATCAATATGAAGAGCTGGTTTTTGTGTTTTTACAGACAATTAAGAGATTGTAAAATCGAGGTTCATGGAGTTCTAGTCTGAAAGAAAAAAAAAAAAGTCTGATATATATAGTTTATGGAACATCGAGAACATTTGTCCTGCCCTTCCTTCCAGCTAAATAAACAACCTCAACCTGTGCATCTCCAAATTCAGGGCTTCCTGCCAACTTTCCAAATCGCTACTACATTGATGGCAAAAAGTATTGTTAACAATTGCTGAAATTATGGCAGGCTGGAAATCTGCACCATGTAAAGATGTCAAATCAGGCACATTCAGAGAAAACAGAGCGTGAAACAGTAACAGTTTCAGTATTTTGATGTGTTAGATAGCCTAAGGCCAAGGAATAAACCACTCTGAATAAACCACAACCTTAGAGTTAAATATGCCTTACACATTCTCATCACAGATTGATGAGTCCTCTTATACATCCTAACTTCTTTCTCTGGTGTAACTTCATGCTGAAAAAAATAATTCTACATAACACATCAGGTTTTAGATAGCATCTTCTCATTTTTGCCCTAAGACGTTATCACTGCCTATTTCATTACATCATTTCAATGGAGTTCCATGTGGCAATGCCTGATGCGGGACACCATTTGTAAGGTAAAATTACAAATAAAGCCCTTTACACGTCATTTAAGCTAGTACCAGGAAAGCTCTATTGGCTACTCTGGACTACAGACACACTTTTGGTTCTGCCTTTGTACTGTTTTATCATCTCACTATGCACAGAGGTATGAAAACATAGAGCAAGGGATATCTATTGATACACAAAAGATAAATTTTTATCCTTCCACCTCTACTATACAGTAGCTGCACAGAAAACAGCTTCTTAAAGCAAGCGTGAACTATTATCCTGAAACTCGTTTTGAAAAGCCACCTTGTACCAGAGGTTCCCAGGGACAGACATACCAGAGATGGCTATTTTTATAAAGCAATTGTTTTAAGAGGAGATAATCAGTGGGAATATTAGTACTCAACTGCCTATTGCTGCAAGGACTACGGCTGCCCACATTTCCATGAGTGAGACAAACTCAACTGATAAATATATTAGAAAAAATTATATCATCAACTAGCGTCAGTTTTTCCATATTAACTCCAGTTTACAAAAAGGTTACTTTACATGTAGTTTTGTACAGTTACAAAACACTTTTTCTATTTCAATCAGGCATATTAATTAATTTCAGCCTTAGACAGTGATGTCACTTAAAATTTTGTACCACTGGGGTATGTATCTACTTTTTCAGCATCCCATTTATATGAGAAAAATTGACAAAACCACAAAAATGTTGGAATGATAAAGGTTGTCAGGGTAACAAATGCACACAGGCAAAAGGGTAAAATATAATTATGCAGATGGCAAAATGAAAGAAGGTAATTTACAACTGAGGCAGAAAATTACTGGCATAATAAGCATATCCCATAAATCAGTTAGTTAAACACTTAATTTATAACTTTCTGAAAAAGTGCAAAGACAAAGTAGAGACTAGAAAGGAGTTTAAGTGCCTCGTGTCTTTCCTTTCAGCAATGCACCTACTAAGGACAACATTAATAGACCAACAGCTCATTAAGTAATTCCATGCCACATGATTACCTCACTCCCCTCTGCCCTAAGGAACAATTACTTCTGATGATTGATTCTTTTCAACAGGGAAAACAGGAAAACATTTTGCCATACGGAAATGGCAGAAGTCCATAGGTGTGAGATTATCAGCTGAAAACCTTTTCTTTTTTACAAACACCAGCAAACACTCCTCAGGCCAGAATGACCGAGGCCCTTCAGTGCATTCTCACAAGTCCATTGGAAAGCACCATAGGAACTGAGACCTTCTCCCTGCACACCAACAGGCACATCTGACTGTGCTTTTCTGAAAAGCTGTACAAAATTATTTTAATAATAAGATACTTAGAGGGATCAAAAAAAATTAAAAATTGGTAACTCACAAGGAATGAGCTAGTTTCTTAGCCTCTAACTTCTCAAATTAATTCAGCACAACATAAAAGTTAAACATGTTTCCAAGTCCTACCCACTTAATGAAGATTCAGTCACAGGTCTGAAAGGGAAAAGACAAAGATGATTTTCGTGCATAAGGATGTCTGAGGAGGAGTATAGGTGCTACACTGAAAAACAAATGCAAGAACACATGGCACACCCAAAGAGACTGTACCTGTACCTGTTTGGTATTGTCAGTATGCCATACACACATATTGTCAGTATGTATGGCATACTGACAATACCAACAGCAGGCTAGATAATGCAGCAGCAGGTACAGGTAGGGATCCAACATGCACCCTGTGACTGGGGGGGTAAAGCTGCAGCATTTGCTGCAAGGAGGGAAGCAGCAGCCTTTAGAGTCTGTGTTAAGGTTTCAGAAAGTCTTGGCAGAAATGAGCAACAGGTGACTGCAAGGGCATTTCATTTGTGACATTAAGTCTTTAGACTGATTATATGTCCATCTGCTCTGCTTTGCAAATTGGCCTTCTGTGTGCATTAGCAGTTATAAACCCGGATATATTGTGACACAGGCTAGGAAATACATGTACAGACAGTCATGAGCAGGGCCCTGAGAGCATTGCAGCTACTCAGTGTCATAAACACTAATGACTGAATCATGCAATTAGCTGACTGCAAGTAAGCACCTTCAGAGCAAACAGAGTACAAGACCTACGTGGAGGAAACGAAGGGATTTTCACTGTAAGCACACATAAAGGACTATAGCCTAGCAAGAGAGAGCTGTCAGCAAAGAGAGGGCTCAGCAGTGTAAGGGCTCATCACCACCTTGGCACCACTGTCACTGCCACAGGGGATTTCATTACACACAAGGGACCAGACATTTGGCTCTGCCTCTCTTCCTCTCCCAGCTCTCGGCTGTGCTGTCTCTGGGCAGTAAAATGTAGCAATACCAAAGCATGGCACGGCTGCTCTGACCCTGCCCTGGAACAGAACCACACTCCTCTCCCTCCCTTTGTTTAGGCACATGCAACAGTGCTGTGCTGTGCTGGCATCAGGTCAGGGAGCCAAACCCACTCCTGCTACCACTACAGGGATGAGCCTGCTGCAGGTGCTTCAGATTCAAATGAAAACCATGTTCAGGGAGCTACAACTCCCTTGGATGCTGAGGAAGGAGAACCCCTCCAAGAGCCATTCAATGGTTTCCACATTATGACAGCTAATAGTTGATTTACAGAGTGAGCAGTTGTACTGTAAGAGTATTTTTGTTAGCTATGTATTCATGCCAAAGGAAGCAAAAACAGTACAGCTCTAATGGATACGTTTCCATTCATACATTCTATGTTTTTCTCATTCTACCCTAAGGCTATCATTATCTATGATAACGAATGAAATTAAAATTATTCCTGCTGCCTCTCTTCTTTATTAATCTTTAATGATTTTTAATTTGAAAGCTTTAATCCATCCTTTCATAAAAAGGATAAAGCAGTAATTCTTAAAAGCCTTTTGCCAACTTTTTTCCAGTCATCCCTTTATGCAACAAATTTCCAAAAACCACACGGGAATTTTGTTTCTGGTACATAACTTGCCTGTTTTATCAGTATTCAGAAAACTAACTATGGGCATGAACCTGCACCCATCACCAGCACAAGGAGTGATTCGATACAGCAGGTATGCATGTTTCTCTATAAGCAAATAATTATGTTGTTTCTTGTTCAACAAAGCATTAAAGCAAAAGCTGTTTACTATAAGCTGTGCTCACTGCCAGGAATAATCTTTTTGTTATTTAAATGAGACTAATAAAGGTAGGAAACATGCTGTTTAGGAGTGGTTTATGAGGAGAACCCAAGCTTGAGGAGCTTTTCTTTGCATCCAGCCAAGAGAAGGGGGGAGGCAAACACGGATTTTGGAAGTCCATCCTGAGCAGCTGGCTCGGGAGCAAAGGCCAGGCTGAATGAACCCCTCAACACAGAAATCACTGCCTGCTGAGGGAGCTCACTGCTGGGTGCCAGAAGCAAAGCTCTGCACAGTCTCTCTAGAGATCGGCTGTCACGACTCTGACCCAAACCACTCCCCACCCCCATCCTTACCCAGACCTGTCACATTGGTCCTTCCCACTCTGCTCTTCGGGGTCACCACGAGCATCTGCCCTGGTCACTTCAGAGCCACGTGGAAAGCAAGTAAAGAACTGAAGAAATAAACCCCTCCCCACCACCCCAGCTTAGGAGCTGAGGTAGTTCTGAACATATCACCAATCTTCATTAAATACACTGCCCTGAAGCCTTCCTAGTACTGCCCAGACATGAACTGAAGTTAGAGTGGCACATGTACCCCAAACTACTCTTCTCCTGGAAAGTGGTATTTGAGTGACACCCAGAGAACATTACAGCATGAGAACCATTAGCTATGCCTGGTCCTTCATGTATACTGCATTTCCTCACGACACTTACCACAACACAGTTAGTCAATCTTTTGGAATTCTTTTTTTTTTAATACATTAAAAATTTTGCATCACGACAAAAGTTTTGAACAATTCTCCTCTGGCTACAGATGAGCAAACTGCCCTCTCCCTGGATACAGGAGCCATGAAATGTGGAAGGCAGGTCTTTCTGAGTCCTAATCAGAGGGGGCAGGGGGAAGACACTCCACCCACCTTCCAACTTCAGAGGAGAAGGTACGTGTAACAGAGGCTGGTTTTAACTGGCAGGGTAACTGCTTCCAACAAATTTGTGTCAGGACATTTATTTGCAAAATTCAGATGTTCTGATTCATCCACCTTTCCCAGTGGAACTGTTCCATTATGTATAAACACCCACATATTTGTTCATACACATATCTTCTGCAAAGAGAAGAGGACCCCGAAGGCTGGGTCTGTTTTTGAAGAAGAGAACAGCTGAGTCAAGTCTGCACTCTAAGAACAGCAGGATTCTGACCCACACTGGTACCTTGCCTCCCCACAGGTCACCCTGTATACCCAGCTGCTGCTACAGGCTGGAGTTACTTCTTTGAACAGAACAGCTAAGAAAAGCTTCAAGTTCAATTAACTTGCTTCCATTTCATTTATCTATCTTGAACAAAATAAAAAAACAAAAAACAAAAAAACACCACACTAAAAACCGTGACCCAATTATTTCATACATAAAAGGAGCCTTTGTAGCAGGTGTAATATTCCTAAAAGTTGGTTAATGAGAAATATACATCAGAGCTTAACTGGAATGAGGCTTTGATGTTGGCTGGATTACCTGTTGTGCCACTAAAGAAAAAGATCTCAAGGGAGACAGTGAGCAGGCCTTGCATCTCTGCTGGGGGCTGCTACAGTGGGATAGGACACAGGCTCCTGGGCTGCTGGATTCCACGCCACAGGCAAACACACACCAGGACAGCCACAACCACGGAGTCAGGCTCCCCCAGCTCTGCCCATGGAGGACACACCTCCAGCTAACCATGGGGAGCTTTGACTCCAGGAGGTTCACTTCAGCACCAAACCCTGTCAGCTCACACAGCCATTAAGAGAAAATAAACAACATTCACACTGAGGTGGAAATAAAACACATTTTAAAAAGCCACTGTCTGAAAAATATAAAGGACGTTTTTAGTTTCTGCAGCACACTGAACTTACCTGAACCAAGAGGATGTAAACAGATTTCTCAGAAATGTAACATTCAGAAGAGTTGCTTTGATCAGACAGTCTTTAAAAATGCACGGTGACAGGGGATGTGCGTGTGAATGCTATTTGATCGGGATAAGCACAACACTACTTCAACAAAATCATCATGGTTAACCAGAGGACCAACAAAAACTCCTTCTTCTTTCCAAAAGCAGAGGGAATTGCTTTTGCCTTGGGCTCTCCAACTTGCTTAAACTTAACTTTGCCATCTTTCTTTCTATTACTTGAGTGGAACAGTGAGAGCTCCCCCACTTCGATTTATTGTAGCCACAGGAAAGGAAACAACTGTAAATTCATGTCTTTGTGCATACAGCAGTACACACAGCAGGAAACTCATCTTTACAATAAAACCTTTCCAAATTCAAAATACAAAATGGCCACATGCTTCACATGCAACATCCTGGTAATGAAAGAGGTAAAAGACTGAAAACTGCAACAGACAAGAAACGGTACATCCTTTTTTTTTTTTTTTTTTTCATTTTATACTATTTGAAAAGCCTACAAAACTCCCTCCAAAACACAGCTTCCTATTGCTGTATCAGAATTAATATTTTTCAAATGCAACAGCATCTGGAAGGCTAAAAGTGTTTTCTTGTTTCAGGCTCAAAAGTGATTTTCATACTTGAGTACATTACTACTGCTTAACAAGGGAACAAAAGCATTTTATGAGTGAACATCTAATTCCCTGTGTGACAGCAAGTACAAATGAACCAAGCCACCAGCCCCCAGGAAAGCTGGTAGGGCTGCCATGCTCCAAGACAGTTCTTGAGCACTTCCCATAATTACCAGCATCGTGTTATGCCTTATGCACCTACTGCAAAATGATTCAAATCTGTGCATTATCCCTACCTGTACTTGAACCTGGCTTAAGTTCAGCTGAGTTTGGGAGGGTTGTACTTGCTAAAAGCATGAACAGAATATTAACACCCACAGGGCAGCTGAGATTTAAATCTTAAAATAAACAATAATTGATGGCATGGGGGCAAGGTATGGGAAGCAAAAAAAGAGGAGGACAAGGAAAAGAAATGAGATTTGTGCAGCAGAACATGATGAAAAACTTGCCACTGAAGTGTCAGCCTGAAACACCCACACCTGCCCTATCAAGCCCTGTTTGGGAACTGTACACAGAAGTGTCTAATATTGGACTCATCATGGACAGGGCTGCCCAACAAAAATGTGAAATGTGTGTGTTGATTTTTCATTGCAACAGGAATGTGCTTCGATCTGTTTCTCAACGTATTTCAATGATTTTTGCATAGAGGTCTCTTTCCTGTGGTGCAGTGTAAGAAAAAGCAGTTTGAAAGAGAGAATACAAGAATTAAAATCTCCCTTTATGTACACGGTTTCCAGCAGTATTGCAAATTTCCCACACAGTTCAAACCCAGTCTAGACACCAGTGCTCTGCAGAAGCAGGGAATGTGTGTACTGGGTTAAGCTTTGATCCTCATGACAAATTTGCTAACAAGAGAGTTGACTGGTGCCTGACTGCTTTTATGGATGTTTGTGAACACCACTGGTCTGTCCAGCTTAAGTAGTAGGAGAGATTTCCAAATGTACCTGTCAAGAGACCACAGTGTTTCCACTGGAAAAGAAGAGGCTTTCACCTCAGAGCCCCACACAAAACAGAGCTTTAACAACTTTCCAGCCCTGGATACAGCCAAGCCTAGAATAACAGCCCTTCTGGTACCAGCTGCATTTGCAGACTGTGTTAGCCAAGGAGGTAAGGGACAGATGACACTTCATGAAGACTGAACGCCTGAAATTTTAATGTCGCTTTCATAAAAAGTAGCAACTTCGTGATGCAGGTTATCAGCTGTTTTAAAACATCCCAAAGGTGCAGCCTAAAGCCTTTAGGAAAGACCAGGATGGAGATTACAAACACACCACCAGTTCAGTCCTTTAACACAGGTCATTTCCAGTACAGTCTCGATCCTGATGGACACAACCGGGCCATCCTGAGGCATCTCAGTCTACTTCATCCTTGACATCCTTCCGTGAGATGTAAAGGGATTAAACTGCACTCAGCCAATGAGCAATCTAGTCAATTTTTTGGTTTGTTTTGCTTACTAATTCTGTACATTTTAAATTCTGCTCTGGAAGTCTCAGTTTCTTCTGTGTGCTTTTCACAGCAGAATTGAAGACAACCATCCAAAATAATTTTCCCAAAAAGTACTATTTAATGCAACTGCTCTTCACTAGCTTCAGTACAGTCATATGATTAAATTTGTGGCTCTTTAACATAAAGACTGTTTAATTTGACTTAGCTGACTTTGCAGTGAAGCAGAAAAGATCACTGCATGATCCATTCCACAAGGATGAGATGACACAGCTTTCAGCATATGGAAAATAAGAAGCTGATAAGAAAATGAGGGAAAAGGCAGCATTATCTGAAGTACTGCAGCTGTTGTTAGACTGGACAAATATATTCCATGCCAACTGCACTTGAGCTTTCTTTTCCAATTGCTCCTCAAACTTACTGTATCTTCATGACAGCAGTCTCAAGAACGGGCATAATCTGAGGCCCCTACAATCATTGTCCATCTCTCCCCAGAGTATCTATCATTAGAATTGTATTTTTAAGTATTTTTAAGGCAAACATGGCCCTGGTTTGTGCCACGCCTACAAGTGTCCAGAAAGTGAAAGTGGTTTAGCAAAAAGCTTATGAGAAATTTTGGGTTAAGTCACTGAGCTCACCATTGTTGAGGAGCTCAGCAGAGAAGGCCAGGCAAGGAGCCCACTTCCTTGTGCACAATCATCTGCCTTGTCCTGCACCTTCTCACTCAGTACTCACCTTTCACATTCTGCAAGAAACAAGGCAAACACCCTATTTCAGAATTAAACGATCTGACATGCATTCTCCTTTCCTCCAGTAACAGGTCAGTGCTCTATACACCAAATAAACCGTGCACTATGTGGGAACTGTAAAACTACAAAAACCTTAAGCACTGCCACATTTTCCTCCTATTTACCTGTTCCTTTCTATCTGCCTTAAGAAAGGGAAAATGAAAATATAGTTTACAGAAATAGTTTAGCTGCACCATTTTCCAGATTTTTAGGTGCTTGACTTCATAACATTAAAATATACATTTAAAGCATTCATGGTTAGGATGTTGCTATTAATACATTATCCAGCTCCAAACATCTACAAATTACAACTCATATTTTCAGGCCATCTCTTTTAACAAACCAAAATGCTATTTTATGAGGCACAATTAAAAGTCGCCACATCTGACAAATGTGATAAATCTATAATCACAATCTTGCTATAATTAAAACAGAAATATTGACATGAAAAACTGATACCAAACATTCTCAATAATCCGTAATTAGTCCATTTCCAACAGCTTTTTATTGTTGTCTAGTAAAGCTTGCCCTTCTGTTTAAAAATGAATTAATTTTGTAATGCATGCAATAAATTTGAAATTAGAAACCACACACCAGGCAGGAACAAAAGGTGATTCAGTGAGCACAAAGCCCTGGGCTACTTCCAGGCCACTTTTCCTGAGGTGCTTTTGAAATGAAGGTCCTGCAGCTGCAGGGAGATGCTGCAGGAGCTGCTGGAATAGCAAAGCTGGGGCAGGAGGTGACCTGGATGAGCGCTCAGAGACAGGGAGCTGGCACAAATCATCCTGAAGAGCGAGCTGCATCGCTAATTACGGAATTATGGTTTTGGTCAGTAATTACAGGATGCAAATTTTTGCTTTTAAGAACATTTCAGTTGCAAAGCCAGGAAGGCCTTAGCACTGCTACACCTTCCACCTGTTAACTGAGGTCATTCTGCTCCTGGGCCTGTTCAGTGCACATTCTGAGTGGCATGTTAACAGAGCTAAGTGAGCAGCACTGACGAGCTGTGGGTCACCAGGCAATGCTGTCTGCGGGAACAGGGGATCTAGGCCCACTCTCACTATAATCAGGGCATTACAAACAGCCAAGACAATTCATGGATCATCCTGAAGATACCTGTTGTGATGTCCAACAGCCTATTCAGTCACCAAAGCAGCTTTCTAGCACAGCAGTTTCCTGGTTCCACGGAGTCAGGTGTGCACTCATGGACAACACTTGTTTATGGGAGAGGCACCTAAGTACATGAATTTCTCTTCTACAGCCTTATTCTATCACATAAAGCTTCCAAGTGAAACTTCCACTGCAATGTATTTCCCCATGGTCACTGACACAATTCTTTGAGGATCTCCAAGTAGAACAAATTAATCCATTGAGGAGTAATTCAGTATGCTAAGCATGAACAGCACAGATCAACTTAAAATGCATTTATGATTCCTTCTGGAAAGAAATAGAGTTGTAATTGAATTTTTTTCATTCACTATCCTGAGAGAGGGAGTTAACTCTGTCTGGGTGACTTATACTGCATAAAACAGACTCCAGCTCACACACTGAGCAACCATGCATGCATTTGGAAACTCAGACTGATTTTAAATTGGACTCTTGCTTGGAGATGAAAACTTCCAGTGGAAATCTTACTGGTTCACATACACCTTTCCTGGTTCCTCTGTAACCAATACACAGGAACATGATCCTAAGGGATTGGGGCCTATGCCAGAGTGTTAATTTGCAAGTTGCAACAGAGATAAAGTCTACCCATCTCTGGTCTACCTCTGCACACAGAGCCTTTATACAACCCCCTTTTCTCCCCTCTAATAAGCAAAGTCTAATTTAAGATAATTTAAACATGTTTCTTACCTATAAGGAAACATATTCGACATAAGTTCATTGTAACTTCCAATAAGGAAAGAACAACACATGGTCTTGAGCAACAGGAGGAAGGAGACTCCAATAGTTCAAGAGAGTAGCAATGTTTTAAGTAGGGAAAATTCCACTGTACACCTAAGATAGCACCATCCATTCAGACCTACCTGTTCAACAAAGGGTTACTGAGCAGTCTAGACATTTGTCTGAGGCAGTAATTTGCCCTCCTACGCCAGGAGACCTGCAGGAGTTCTTAAAGATTTTTATGGACATCTTGGTGCCTGTTACCCCTAGAAAATATATTTATCACTTTTCCTGTGCTGCTCCTCAGCTGCAACCTCAAATTTGCACAGGAACAAAGGAGTCTGTAAGTAAGAGCTCTGAAGGCCAACCTGAACAGTGCATTTCAGCACCCACAGGTGGGAAGGGCAGGGCATCCAAAGCATCACCACAGCCCTGGCACTCCAAAGGAAGAGGAATGGGAGCCCATGCAGCACCTCTTTCTCTCCCAGGGTCATATGAGACCACTCTGGCCCAGCAGTGCCCTTGGTCACTGTGCTAAACCATCAAACCCAAAGCACAGAACAGTGTTACTCCTAAGAAACATACAGAAAATGTAATACATAATACATATATATATGTATGTATGTATGTATACATAGGATAAAATTGTAGGGCAAAAATGTGGATCCCTGAACAAGCAAGGAAACAATTTCTCTGGAGGAGAAACAAAAAGCTGGATGAAATGAGTGTTAGGATGAGGAGGAACTGATATACATGTGAAAAAGAGAGCATGAAATGAAGTTTGCAGTGAGATGGCAAACAGAAATACTTATGATGTGCAATTCATCATGCAGCGAATCCATCTCATAGGGTGGGAGCACGTGAGGGGACAGAAAAGCACAGACTGAGCCTAAAGGTAGCACTGCAGAGTGGCTACAGCTCCCACACTGACACTCTGCAAAGCAATTTTAAGAGCAGACAGCTCCTCACGCCCCCAGATTCCCTACAGCGTCTTGCTGAAGCAACTGGAGACATACCCACATCACCCTCATTTCAGCATCCACCTGCCAGAAAAGCTGTGTCAGGTGAGCAGCAGGCAGCAGCAGCAGTGCCCACAGTGATTTGTAACAAGCAGGACACAAACAGCCCTGGCACAGACTGCAAGGCTCTTCATTAAAAGTCTTCTCTTTGGATTTAGGGAAGGGTTCCCATCTGTTCTTGCACTACAAATTCTCATCAACTCTTTCTGAGCCAGGACACAGCAAATTTACCTCACAATATCTGAAGTATAAAGGAGCAGAATTTATTTTAGGCATCCATGGGCCAGGAGAGGACCAGAAAAAACAGAAGAAAGATCCTTCATGCTCAGAAAAAGCCTTTTTCAAGATGTCAAGTGCACAGGGGGCAATTTTCCTCCATGTCCCTGCAAGGGAGAGAAGTGCCAAGCACAGCCTGTCTTTCCTGGCTGAGTTTAAGAGCTCACCTCACAGTTTGATTTTCGCAAGTGTTAAAACAGCCCTGATGGTCACAGTGCTTTGGCATCTGCTCCTGGGTTGATCCTGGTGGCTTCTCAAGGACTTTGTTGAGTGCAAACCCTTCCTGAGGGTTTCCCCCAGCCTGAGGAAAGGAGCAGAGGTAACATTCTCAGCTGCTTCATCTCTTCTGCCTCCTAACAGCCAAGGAGAAAGAGACATTTGTGCAGACTTAGTAGGGGAAAGTCTTAATCCAAAACCAAGGTATCTCAAGGATAAGTGTGGGAGATTTGGGAACAGGGGAGTCATTTGTTCTTCACAGACAATTATTGGCTATGAATCATTTACAAAGAGGATAATGAGACACTGGAGAGTGTGATACTGAATTAAAAATTATAGTCTTGATCTTTATCCTTTTCCATTTTCCACCTTAATAAAATTGCATGGGATTTTCCTAGATAGGAGAAGCCCTTGCTGCTAATTAAATTATCTTTAAATATTTGCAGGTAAGACTAAAACATTTGGAGAACTAGCACACAGAAGGAGAAGGCAGCAGAACAGCAAGCCTCTACCAAGACACTATTATTTCATGTTTTTGCAATTACCAAATTGATGCCTTTAGATTTTAGCTTGTATATTTTTCATGTATTTGTAATCCCGTAATTCTTTAGTGTATCGCTCTAAACTCCATATATAGTGCTAGCCAGTGTCTTCACATTTTGGTCAGACATAATAATTCCTCTCCAGGCCTGGGAATCAAGGAGATCTCACTGCCTCAGGCCCTGAGAAATGTAAACAAAAGTGAGTTGGGGGGAACAAACTTGGGGTAAATGACTTCATTACCTGAAGCTGTAACTGGAAGATTAACCCCCAATACGCAAATGGACCAAACTTATAAAAGTGTGAAAACCCAAGACCCATGGTCCATTTTTTGGGTGTAGCCCCTGGGGGCTTCGTCTGCCCTAAATGTACCTGAAGACCTTTCAACAAATACAACTGCTTTTTGTTCCCTTAATTTTGTCTGGCCTCTGTTTTTAGATAGTCCCAAAATGGCATCAAAATCAATTTCTACATGAAAAACATAGCTTTAGGAAAATATTGGCTTTACTAATGTGTAGTTTTATGGGAAACCAAGACCAAATTATCTTGTTTCAAGTAGTTTGAATCAAATCAAATTGCATCTGCTGGGTGGGATGCCAGGATGAAATTCTGCTTTGAATTCAACTGTGAACTGCTGCTTCTTGCAGGCTGCAGAATGGAACTGCCACATCCTCCTATCACATACACAGGATGAACTCCTAGAAGTGACCAAAGACTTCCCCCAGCACTTCCTCCCTTGCCTAGCCATCACTCTGTGTCTGGGACATGGGATCAGCCAACCAGCAGTGATCGAGTTCACCCACGCTGCTGCTGCTGCCAGAGCCCGCAGCTTGGCTGAAGGAGCTCCAGCTTAGCCAGAAGCACAGCCAAAGAAGCCAACACTTTCATTTTTCCCAAATCAGGTTTTTAAATATTTTAACTAATTGATATGATTTAGGAAGGAAAAATGCTGAAATATCTCACATTTCTACAAACTAGAAATGCCAGGTGTTGCACAGCTCTGGATTTTGCTGCCAATGGTTTGAATTATAAATAAAGCATGGTTATCACCTCCATCCACAGCCATCAGTACACACTTGACCCAACATATTAATCTGCTGCTTTTAGTTTTCCTATTCTTACTTGTTGCAATCCACAATCTCTCAAATTACTTATCTGTAAATAAGTAATTGCTGTTTTGGGTTTTCTTTCTCCTCTCCATTCTCTATACACTTTGAGCACTAAAGAGTGAATACTTTATAAATTACTGGCAATCAGATTTTCTCCCCAGAAATGCACTGTGCTTTTCATCATTTCCTTTCACAGAACTGCAGTAAGGCACGCTGCTGCACAGGTGCCCTGATGCACAGCTCACAGCAGGCACACAGGTAAGCAGTGGTGCTGAACTGGTGAGCAAAGGTGAGTCTGCAATGGATAACTCAGCTGCTTTTGGCAGACAGCAGGCATGACAACACACAATCTTCATTCTTCTCTAATAACTTTAGAGAAGATGAATGGAATTATTTTTTTTGGTTATAATACGAGTCCTAGTATACCACACATTAGAACACGTGCAGTAAGTCTCACCTCAGTGTGAATTTTTCTAGGAAACTCAGAAAATATGGGTTAACTGCCTAAATGCTGACACAGCCATAAATGTAATGGAGAGAACAGAACTGCTGTAATTTCTGATACAATCCTATCAATACAGTCAGTAGATAAAGGCTGCCCCAGGAGTTTTCCTTTTTATTTTCATTCTCCTTTTCTCAGTTAGATTTCTCAGGGGTTCCTGTCATTTCCCTAGCTTTTGTCAAACAGGCCTACAAAATCCACCTCTTTGGTCATGGTGTGCTACTAACACCGGGTGACAGCCACCAGGCAATCTGTGCTGCAGGCAGCTGGTGCAGAACCCAAAATCATTGGCTAACAGTTATTTCAAGGACAGCTTTGCACACAAGCCGAGTTGAAATGAAAGAGTAAATTTATTAGAAATTGAAAGAAATGTCAAATGAGAAAAGATGCAGGAGATTCTAGCTCAGTTACACACGCATGAGCTACTAACACAACCTCTGAAGTCTGATCTGACCCTTAACTGCAGCACCCCGAAGTTGGCTGAAACATCTGAGAATATCAATTACTTTACCACCAGTCCCATTAAGTGGTGCAGTCAGGCTCCACACAGCCCACAGTTTGTGCATTCCTTACCTTGCCTGCCACTTTTGGAAGATGGATATGAGGAGACACATTGCTCCTAGGAAGATTGCTAGCTGGCCAGCTCAGGGCAGCGTCAGCACCACGAGCCGGCGATGCCCCTACGCTGCAACGCATCAGGGGCCGTTTCTTCTCCCTCCCCAGCCTCACCAAACTCCCACCCCATGAAGATGAGGCCATCTGGTCACTAACAGTGCCCAAAATACTCTGCAATATAAGCACCCAGCCACTCTGCAGCAGGCTGAGGCTGGGGGCTTATTTCAGATAAGGAAGCAGAAATGAGACACATAACCAGCAGGTAATGGGCAGAGCCAAAAAGGCAGGCCAGGTCTCTCCAATGTATTTTCTGTTGGGCTACAAGTCTGCAAGTGAATGATTAACAATCTCATAATGCCAGTTTTTTAAGCCAATGATGCCTTTTGTGTTTCTTAACCATGTGAGTTGTTAGCAGGTAAACTACATTTGTCATAATTGTTCCAGTCATTCTTGCACTCAACTTTATGGCATGCTAGCACATTTCTGATAAAGAAAAAATATCATGTTCATTGAAAGGGAGCAGTTAAAGAAAAATCCAGTTTTCAGTTATACCCAGCTACTGTTATAAACCAGCGCTGCCAGGGACAGTTCACTGCAGTTCCAGCTTTGTCCACTGTTTTCTACAATACACTGCAACATAAAATGCCCATTAGTGTCATTTTGATAGAGTAACGAGGTTCATTATCATTCAGCCACGCAGAATTCCGTATCAATTACCTGCAGTGACCTCTCCATGAAGAAAGCCAGTTAGTAGCAAGTGGAACCAAGTCTCAGCAGAGGTGAAGACTTCCCAGAGGATGCAGCACAGCACCCTTTGCTCTCCCAGGGAACTTGCAGCAAGATGCCCAAAGCCAAGTGGGTCTGAAATGCTACTTTCCCTCAGCTGAAGGACTTCTTTTGAAACTTTCTAGGTTTCACAAACTTGTGTTCCAAAACACAGTTTCCATTTCACCAAGGAGGAGCAGGTTCTGGGGAAATATTTCCCTTGGAAAGATTGAGTTTCAAAATGCTTTTTACTTCCTCTGCCCCAAAGGAGTTAAGAAACTTTCTGGCAGTGGTCCAGCTACAAAGCAACAAACCACAGCTCTGTGCACATGTATTTACATATTTATCCCAACTAAATTCTCCAGGTTTCACTGGTTTATGTATGATTGCTTCAAAAGCATTAATTTCTTCTGCCTTCATCTACTTTCACAGCCTAGTAAGAGGAAGTGAGGCATCACATCACTCTGCCCTAAGCACTGAGTTTTGGAGAAGCTGCCAGCGTACAGGAAGGCATTCCTTGCCCACTCCTAGGTTATGGACAGAGACTGAAATCAAAGCAGTCTGTTCCTGCACACCTGCACAGGACCCACCCGAGCTGAACCAGTTCCTACACCACAAACACCAACAGAGGGTGAGGATGATGTGAAGAGGGAGTCAAGAACAATCTAAGGTTTTTTTTTTTACTCAAAACTTTAAAAAGAACACATCACCTGTAAGATCCCTCTAGCATGTCTAGTGCCATGAGCTTGTCTCCCTTTTCTCTGCTTCGCTCAGAATCCACATTTGTCTTATGCTGTATTAACACTACACTTTGATGCAAATCTAATCAGCTTATCTACTGTGCAAGATGAATACATGCCCCCCAAACAGAAGTCTTTTGAACTGGTTATTGAGGGAATTTTTTGAGACCTTTCTTCATCTTCCTGCTCTTGACTCAGTCTTAAGGTGGCATTTAGAAGCACTGATTGTGACTTATAAGTACTGAGTGGTATTTAGCTTGCAATTACACTCAAGGCCTGATTTATGTATTTATTTATTTTTAACCTTGGAAACCTTTTCCCTTTGATTGCTCCCTGCAGCTGAGTGTCTGCCTGGCCTGTTAACTCTGATCCTATGGCTAAACTGGTTCAGTTCCCTATCCAGTGCTGCCAGCACACATCCACCACACACAATGACTACACTTTTCCCTACTGCAAATATTAGCTTTCAGGGGTCAGATCACTCCATGCAAAGTCACTGCAAGACTAGGCTTGAATCCTTTCCTCCATGACTTCTACTTCAGGTTTCGCATCTATAAAGAGATTATACCAACATCCCAAGGCATAAGGTTTCCACAAATGGTCAAGTTATGCTGCTAGAACAATTCCTTATTCTTATATTTCCTGTCTTTTTTTGGTATCTCTGGGGTAAATGAGCAGAATCATTATTTCGAGTTTCTTCATTTTGGTGTAAACTCTAAAAACTTCTTATTTCTGTTTTCGAGCTTTCTTTCTTCCTCCTTTGAGGCTTCCTAGGTGGTAAAAATTTGCAGTCTTTTCTCTCCTAACACCAGCTTTAGTCTGTTTTTTTCCATCAAGGTGACATCATTGCAGATTGTGCAGAGCACAAATAACAAATTCAATTGAGAGCAACAATACTATCCCATTGAAGTTTATGGACTTCTGACAAGGATGAAAGAAGGAATTCCAAGCCCACCTTAAGTGTGTATAGTCACTAACTCAACCCCACTAAGGGCTGTGTTCTTGTTACCCTTTTTGCTCAGAGAGCTGATATGCCCCTCACAATGGTTTTGTCAGCACTGGCATTTTGTAGCACATCCTGCTGCCTCCTGAGGCCTGTGGAGATGTGGCAGCCTCCCCTTCAAGGCTCCATGTGTTTTCCATGCAGTCCACATCACCTGAAGGTCTGTCCTTCGTTTTGTCTCCATGTGGAATCTGTGCATCATTCTGCACGTAGTTCTTTCACTTGAGACTTCAGCTGCTTCAGGAGGATGGAGAAGTGGCTGTGAGGAATAATCCAGCCTGTGCCAGACAGAATTTTGTACTAGAGTTCTCTCCCAAGGGACAAGGATCACAGTTACTCACATCCCTGGCATGGGTTACAGGTGTGACTGCCAGGTTATCCTGCTGCTTTACCGAGCTGGTCCCTGGCAAGCCCTCTATCCCTCCACACAACCTGGCAAACACTATTCCCTGTGGGTGCTAATCTGCCAGCCTTGACAACATCTACTTTCCCTGCAGTAGTTTCTCTCCAAGCACAGGTATTATCTTCCAGCTCCTTTATCCCCCACCTTCTGGCCTGCTGATCACTGTGTCTATACAGATTTTATTGATACTCCTTTCAGATCTCTTCCCAGCAGAGACTGTCACAGAAAAAGCATTATGTACATCCACACTGCTGCTGCTTTGGCCTGGGGTAAGGTTGGTTTTCTCCACAGTAGGTGGTGTGGGCTGTGTTTGGATCTGTGCTGGAAGCAGTGTTGGTAGCACAGGGATGTTTTAGTCATGGCTGAGCAGAGCTTACACAGAGCCAAGGCCTCCTGGCCCTCACCCGACCCCTCAGCGAGGGGCTGGGAGGGGACACAGCCAGGACAGCTGAGCCCAAGTGACCCAGGGGATGTCCCAGAGCATGTGGGGCCAGGCTCAGCACGGAGCTGGGGAGGAGAAGGACATGGGGACACTGAGACACGGCCAGCCCAGGGGCAGGAGGGGATGAGCTCCTTGTTCTGTGCTCCTTGCACGGGCAGCTGCTGCTTTACCTGTTCAGCTGGCGCTGCCTCAGCCCCTGGGCTCTCTCCAGTTACTCTTATGGTTCTGAGCCTCATCCCAGAGGGGAGGAGTGAGCAAGCAGCCCTGTGGCCCTGAGCTGCTGGCTGGGGTAAAGCACTCAGCACTCCTGGAGCTCTCTGCGATCAAAGACTTTCGGGCCCAGTCAGCTGCCCCTCCAGAAATAAAATCCACAACGAGGGGTGGGGAGTAGGGAGCCACCCTGGGCATTCTCCCTTTCCTTCCTGGTGCTTTGCAGAACGCCTCACCCAAAGAGCTCTGCTGAGGGGCTGATGCTCCAGTGCCTGTGAGCAAACAGCACATCCCCTGCTTGTCCTCCACAATGCTGCTCCCCTGGGAATGAGCACTTAGATCACAGCCCCACTTTTCACTGCGTTTCCATGGAACCTAGACTACAAAAATTCCGTGTTATGCCAGTTTTGACTCTGTTAGAGTCTTGTTTACACACAAGTAAAATGAAGTTGTTGTGGATGTGTTATTCTCGTTTCCAACTGGCATACTTCATTATATTACATCCTTTAGATGTTGTGAAAGGATCACTAATACCAAATGAGATATACCACATCATGGCTAATATCTAGCAGTCCAAAGCAACTTAAGATAATAGGATCATAACAGAAAGGAAAAACATAAATACCTTCTAAAAATCTGAAAAGATAAACTATACTTACTTCATTAAACATGTATGAGGCAGCAAAACCCTTCTGCACTTAAAAATTTTCAGGCCAAGACTTCTATTTGAGTTCAGAACCCTTCAGTTTTTTGTTATGCCTTCTCCTCTTCCTCCCCTTTCTTTCTTCTATCCATCTATGAGGTTTGGCAATGCCGAGATATCATTTTGCTCAACTAAGTATTGAAGTTTAGAATAATTTTCTAACCTAAGTTTATCAGCATTTTCCAACTTCTGTTTACTGCTCAGTAACCTAAAGTTTACTCAAATGGAGCTGCAGATGAAATGTGACACAAAGCAAGGAAAAAATGGGACAGCAATCCCCTAACAGTTCCCGGCCCTGAGTACAAAATCTATTTCTGGGCTGAGAACAAACCGAGGACCTAAAGAAACCTATTCCCTAGTCAGAAAACAAAGAGGCTGGCAGAGAACAATGAAAAGCACCGGTGTCTCAGCTTAACTTCTGGAGTCTCAAGTGACACCTGTGGCAGCTGGACAGGGGGGATGGGGGTGCCAGGGACTGCTATCCTGCTAATGACACTCACTGAGCCCAGCAAAACCAACTGCTTGGGGCAGCTCCCTCTGCTGTTTCTTTGTTCCAATTGAATGTTTCATTTCGAGTAGAACTGTACAGCAAATGACGAACAAGAAGAGATTGAGAAAATACCATAAGGTCCTGTCTGTGGGCAGTAGAGACTTCTTGTACAGCTGACCATACTGTCTGCAAACCCAGCTAAGATTTCCACGGGTTTCCTTATCACAGCCATGCAGACAGTTTGCCAAAGGCTACTTTAATTTCAAATACAGGACCATACACTTCTGACATACTTATGAGAAATATTCTTGTCATAATGCACCTCTACATTTATATTTAGCATGACAAACTGTAGAAAATAATTATTTTAAAAATATGCCTGCATTTCTGCTTGAAATCTAATTTCTGCAATGGAGACAGTTCCTCAACAAGGCAAAGGGAAGGTGGATGTCTTTGATAGTCTCTCCCTCCTATTTCTAGCTCTTTAAGATGGTCTTTTATGGGGTTATGGTTGGGAAGATGTGGAAACAACTCAGACAGCAGATAGTCCGTAGCTGAAAAATGAGTATGAAATAAAATTACAGAAGTCATGTAACAAACAGAACTTGTATTCCGCTAAATATCTATTCCTGTTGAGAAGCCTAACGATCCCAATCTGTGTCATGGCAACTAGGACTTACTTCTGAGATTTTTTTCCAGCTTGCTTTATTTATATCTACACTAACTGAATAGCAGTGCATCAGGATAAATCTCAGACTCTCTGGCATGAGTGGATTAACCTTCCTAATTACTGATCAATTTTTCTTTCAGCTTATTTCTCATTCCAGTACCCAGTGATTTCCCTAATTCAGACAATATGGCCTTTAAATGTCAAATCACAAGTACATGGGGAAAAAAGGGCACTTGATAAATCTGAAACCTATCTGTAAAAACACTGGGCAGAAAGTAGCTGACTCACCAATGTGCCCTCCTCCCCCTCAATTGCAGGCATGCAGCTAGAAGAACCCATGTCCCAGACGCACTTTTCAAGATGAAATGAGCCAGGAAAGATAAATCAAAAAGAGTCTCATCACCATGTGGTTGATCATCACAGCCACTGAGAGGACAAGCTGGAGGGCACCACTTGACCTGAGCAGCTGTACCAGCTGGAGTCATCTCTGGCCAGAAACGACTGAAAAGAGAAATACTTTCCTTTTCATTCAGCTTTGGTATTGCCCAGTGATCAGATTTCAGAGTAGGAATAATTCAGTGCCCACAAACGAGTGCCCTACAAACACAAGGCATTTATTCTTCAAGCTTTATTTTGTGTGGACACAATTAATCTCCTGCTGGGATAGACAAGTGGGGCATCTTCTCCAGCAGCTTACTCTTCTGAACTGATTTATATAAACTGCTATGAAGGGAAGAACGGGAAAAAAGAAAAACCTCACACAAAACCTCCATCAACTCACAAATAGAAATCCCCAAAACCAACAGAGTCCCTCAGCAAACAGAATGCAGACAACTTGACAACTTTATCACTGTTAAATTCAACACATAATGCAGGCTTTCCTTAATACCTATAAATAAATAAATAAGTAAAGCAGCAGCACATGCAAAAGCATATCTCTTCAGCTCAACAAATAAAGCACATATTGTGCATTTTGAAAGGCTACACTAAATATCCACTACCATTACCAAAAATCCTTGTCCCAGAACACTAAATTTTCAGTAGAAAAAAACATCTATGTCAGAAATGTTTCAAACTTGCATTAGAGGAAAAGGAGCTACTGTATGTTGTCAACTACTTCTCAGACATTTCCCAAGGTTTTTGTCTGTATTCATTATACATCAGTTTACTCAAACTTGATTGTAACATTTTTCCTCTCTCAGTATAAGTGCTCTTTTCATATTTGAGGATATTAAGGATCTCTGGGTGGCATTTATTTTGGAACTCTGATTTCCTCTGTTGTTTTTATGAGAAAAATTTCATCAGCATCTTCTGAGACCTGTAAGGTTATTTTGACAGATTGTGTTTCCCTTAAAATTAGTAAGGAGAGACAAGAGATGTGAAAGACACCTGTCCATCTGGCTAAGCTCAACCATACAGCACTGTAAGAAAAAAGATCACATATGAGGAAAATGAAATTGCCATATAGGAACTTCCACTTGGTTGATTTAAAGCATGGGTAAAGGTGATTCGGGGTTCCTCTAGGGAATGCAGGGGCAGGACTCCACGGCTGGAAGGGCTGGGTGCCCCTGCACAGCAAACCTTGAACACATTACTGCTAAAAATCAATACCTGGAGAGGTTAAAAGAAAGGATAGAAAATCACTGCTTAGAGCCAGTAAGACATTAAGTCCAAACTCAATTTATTTTTGAAATTAGATTTCTCAAATGCAGCAGGTTGCATTTCAGCCAGCTCTTATGCCCTGGCCTTTTCTTTGCACCTGCAGACCTTGCAGAAGGCAGCCAACAAAAGCAGTAGATAGCCATGCTGCTACCTCAGTTTACAGGCACTAGTTCCCAATAATTCATTTATTGATCACAGAAGTGCTAAGTGTCTGTCTATCCTTGAGAAGAGACAGCAACAACAACACAGAAGTCCTCGCAAAATGATTAATGAGATAATAGTCACCTAGCTAAAGCTATAGAACACAGAATATTTACATGCAGTCTCACAAGATGAATGGACCCTTCTTTATGAGACTCTCTTAGCTTGGCTGTAACACTGCGACCTGTGAATCCCAGCTTTGATAAATTAACATCCAGATCACAATCCACAGCAAAAAGGATTTGAAACAGCAGCATGGGGCCAGGTACTGAACATAAATCAGCCCAGTTTCTTGGGCATCAGGAGCTGGTAGGTACTAGGCAGAAATGCTGCCATTATAAATTACTCTTGAGTTAAATATCGTGTAAGACATTGCCTGACACCCATGGAGCTGCTCACACGTCTGGGTGAAGCACTACTACTGCCACTATGCAGCACTTTGCACACACCTTGCATGCACGAGATTGGAAGTCTCAGGGCAGATAAGGAAGAAAACAGTGATTTACAAAGTATGGATTCATCTTTTAGGATGGACAAAGCAATCCAGGGAATATTTTCTTCTCAGTAGAAGAGTGGGGTAATTTCACAGACAGACAAAACAGACGGAAGAGACAAAAAGGCTTTGGAAGACAAAAGGGCTGAGAGTTCTCCTTTCTCCAAAAGCAGCAGTGCAGAGGGAGGCACTGCCTCCTCAACTCTGAGACACCTGCTGGAACCCCTGAAAGAGCTCCCACTTCCCACTTAAATGCTGATGAAGTAAAAAATATAACAAGGAACTTAAAGAAATGTAACGTTACCACTAAACGACACTTTGTCCTTCACAAATGAAACCTTTCCAACACAGCTGAGCACTGAACCATATGGACCTTGGTTTTGGTCTCCCTTACCTATCTGTAATGTACAGTCAAGCAGAATTACCTCCCAGGATCTGACATTTGTACTAAGGGATGGTAGGATTTTACTTATACTACTTTAAAGTAATCATGCTTTTTTCCATTTCCTGCTTCTGAGATGCAAAATTGCATCCAGTATACACAGTGTCACATTGTTATCAGTAATTGCACATTTTGCTACCTCAGCATCTCCAGTAAAAACACGTTCCCTAAATCGCATTTCTATATATGAGTTACAGTGCAATGAAGGAGCAAAGTGTCTGTGCTTTAAAAATTATCTTTAAAACTTTGCTGGAAAGAATACCCAAACTGTAACATTCCCTCATACCTCTGTGATTCAATAATGCAGCTGGGTCATAAATTAATTCTTAATGGTATTTTGCTAAATTGAAAAAAAGACAGTCCCATTACTACAGACAATAACTGAAATCCACTGATACAAAATGACTTCCCATTCAGTTATAAAGAACTGAAAGACAACAGTTAAGCTTTAAAATTGGAATATATTTGGAAGATATCCATTATAACAGCAGCATTGATGGTGTTGAAAGGAATCAACCTGACAAACCTTTCCACAACCAATGGCACCTATGTATATGGTCTTTGGAATTTTATTCATAGCAAATACCATTACGTTTTCCACTTTAAAATATATTTGTACCAAGATATAAAGCACTGAAGAAACTAGATTAGCATAAGAGGGTTTCTCCATATATATCCTTTACTGGAATTAAAAGTGAGCAGATAAAATACATTAAGGTGCGTGGTAAATTACCACGATCATTAATCTACCTCTTTTGCACCTTCTGATGCTGGATATAAACATATTTCTTGAGAGACAGAGTAGGGAAAAACTCTGGAGAGAGCAGCTGGATCCCTGTTTGTGTGGCCTTTCCTCCCAGAAGGCCAGCACTGGCTGCTGAAGGCTACTCACTAATGCAAAACTGCCAATATTTTTGACATGTCTATGGATTTTAGAGCCCATGACCTTGGGTCTGGTCAAAGGTTTTAAATTTCCATAGATCAATTAACATCAAACACAGTATTCTGAAAATTTAGAGAAGTCAAAAGCAAAAAAAATCTTTACCCACTTTCGAAAGCCTGAATGCAAAGTTAGAGGATAAAAAACAAGCCCAAGTATCAAATTACAAGAACAATAACGATGAAGTGCTTTGGAGTCACAGAGGAGAGACTCAGCTTCTGAGTCTATGCAGAAGCAGCACGAAGTTTTTCAATGCACAATGAAAACGATTCAAAACAAATGAACTTACTTTGAGCTACTTAACAAAATGCCCAATTTAATAAAGATTCTCGTATCTTAAATATGCAACTGAGGAACTGCAATGTCTAGTGCTAAGTGAAGGCACTGCCGAAGTGTATGAGGAATTCGGGGTAAGGAAGACAGTAAGGAAGGCATTTTATTAATAGCAATTAAAAAAAATTATAAAAGGACAAAAAAGAAACCTCCCAACACCCCAAACCAGAGAAGACAAGAAAATGAGCGACCTGTACCACAATACTGTATGCTAAGAAGATACAAGGGTGGAAAGATCTCAGCAAGTAGCACAGAATCCATGAGACTTGCAATGTCTTGCCTAGAACAGCAGAAAGGATCGGGTCTGTATGACCCTTGAGCTGAACAGAGGAGCCACAGTAACCACAGGACGCCAGGAGAGAGATCAGAAGTGTAACAAACAAAGGGCCAGCAGGGCGGCTGCAGCTCCTGCTCACAAAGATCACTTGCTCACACGCTCCTGTAATGGTGTGGTGCTGCTCCCAGGGAGCCCACGAGCTGGAGGCAAGATCCTGATCAGTCCTAAGTCAGGACAGGTCAATCAGAATCACACAACTACAAATGGTCACTGCAGAACAGACCGCAAAGCAGCCAGAGGTACCTCCTGCAAGAGTAACTAAAAAAATTAAAAGCAAAACCAATCCTTTGGTGACACGTAACTACAGGAAGGCAGATTAGATAAAAATTAGGAAACCCACTAAAAAGCAGCTAAAAATGCCATTTTAAAGATCTGAATACTAGGAGACAGTGGTGAAGACTGCTGAAGGGCAGCTGGCTGGAGTCACTGAGCCAGTGAAGGCTGCAGTGGTGAGGAGCTGCAGAACAAGCAGGAAACCAGTGTACCTGATCAGCTCAATGTGTGGTTTTTAGAAGCAAGATTACAGACTTAAAAAGCTGAAATTGCATTGAAAGGAAGAAAACATTAAATGGTACATCAAATGCAAAACTACACCTGGACTGGCGAAAACAAAGCCAAGCAAAAAGGAACCAAAACTAAAATGAAACCCTTCTTCATCGGAAGCACCGAAGGCTCATCAGACACTCAACATCCAGGGCACAAAGAGCACTCAAAGGGCAGGTCTGCCACGGGGAAGCTGACTCATTTCTTTTCAGTACTATTCACTGTGAAAGAAATTGCAAAGATACATCTGGAATTAAAGCAAACCCACTAGCACTAAATCCACTTCACCTGAGTAGTCAAGTGAAGTAGAAAATCTGATCTGCTGTGTAGGCAGCCACATCTTTAATCACTCTGGTATGTACCAGAAGGTGGGAGTTGTTTATATTGCATATAAAAATAGGAGCTGGATTAGAATCAAGGGTATTTTGATCTTAGTATCTACCAAAACAATTAGTAAAAACAGGTAGTGACACAGGCTGCAACAAAGGAGGTCTTGGCTGGGCACAACGTGCATAAAAATGCATTGCATGCTAAGAAAATAGCCAGTAGATGCTAAAAGCTTACAAAGGCTCACATTTATAGAAATTACTCCTGTTATGAGTTAGCAGAGAGGTCGAAATCCCACCCAGCTCAGGAGAGCCACAGAGATGAATGGAGCTGAAGGTGGGAAATGGGTACTTGCTTGCTGTGCTTTCACTCTTCTTGCACATCCACTTACAGACACTGTTGCCAATGCCACTGAGTAAAATCAATCTTGTTTTGAGCCACTGGAGACAAGCTTTTCTTCCAGCATTACAGGCACTGAGCTGGCAATGTACAAGTCCAAACCAGAAAGCACACAGGCCCCCAGAATTTCCTGGGGGGTACTGGTTGCTGGGTTCTCAGTGCTGTGCTCTCATGGGCAGCGTGGGACCAGGTCAGCCAGTTGTCTTGCCAGCATCAGCCCTAAATCTCAAAGGCCCTAAATCACATCAGGCTAAATTTAGACCAAGGAGGCACAGAAGTATCACAGCCCTGACATTTTCACGTAAATGAAGCTCTGTGCTCATTTGTTGCTCTCCCCCTGTTGAAAGAACACCTGTTGAAACGTACTGGAGTCCATCAGAGAGCAGACACCCTATCCTTAGTGTACTGATCCAAATCTTGTAGGGAGAAAAGCACACTGACATTAAACTTTTAAAATAAACTTTCTTTTAAAGATGCAGAGTGTGAAAACCTTGCCACTTGTTAGAATGCGATTTCTATGCAAACAAGAAAAAGGGATATAATATGCCTAAACTAAGGTACACAATTAAAGCTAATTCCAATTAGAATACAAAGATCACAAGCAAAAGTAAACCAATTCCCTTGACTAACACTCTTTTCTTTTTATTTAATAGTCTTTATCAATATAAACAAACAAATAATAATTGAACACAGAGTTGCCCATAAAGCACAGAAACAAACTCAGAGCAGAGGGAATCAGCTCCCTGCTCCTGTGACATTAATGAGAAAAGACAACTTCTCTCTCTCAACAGACTGGGTCTCACACTGCCTGGACAGCTGAGGGAAGGTGGTGATTGCTTGTTTTGCAGGGTTTGTGGGGGCATGGAAGGGGTAGGGGTTGTGATCAAACCGTTCTACTTTTCTACATCAACTCTATGCAATCAGCATATTTCAAAGGTAAAAGTTAATATTGAAAAGACTGGTTATGCCTCAAACCTTAAAGCAGACTAGCCATTTGTAGAACTAAATCACAGCTAAAGCAGGTCCCATTTTACAAAAGGTTTTTGCCTTTTCCAGGAAGACATTACTATGGTTGCACTGAATGATCCATCACCATCTAACCACCTAACTTTTTCCATCTCTACACAAAATTTCTGCCAGTTCAAGATCAGGAAAGAGGTCTTATTCAGTGCTCTGGTGCAGAATAGAAAAGAGGTTGCTTCCTTGCCTTGAATTCTTCGCTGTTTACAGGAAGAAAGGCTTTTTCTATTTCAAAGAAACTGAAACAATTGAACACTACACAATGATTTAATTCACGAATTACACATAATTCTATTTCAATTTCTCAGTAAAGTGCAGAGGCAAGCTCAAGGCCAAAAAAGAAGAACAAAACAAAAATTAGAAAGCTCAAAAGGAGAAACCATTACCTCCTTCAAACTGTCATGTTCCACTTGTGCCCCCACGGCTTCCTCCAGGGACACAACACACAATGGCACCACCACACCAGAGAAATAATCACTCTTGATTGTGGGGAAGGACTTGCTGAAAAAGAGTCATCTGCAGCTTCTCATTGTCAGTGTTTCCTCATCAGCAAAGAACTCGGAGTTACCTCTGCAAATGTCTTCACCTTGCATTTCAAATAAGGCAGGGGCAGAAACAATGAGTGCAGGTTCACATGGGAAGTGTCAAAGTGCAGAGACTAAAGAAAACACTGCACCCAAAGGAAGAAGTAGTTATATAGAACTGAAAGCAAGTTCAATTTTGAAAGAAGAGGCAAAAAAACCAAAGGAAAGAATACATTGCTACTACAGAAGAGTGACAAGGATTTAAAGCAGTAACAAATAAAAAACCTATTAACAAAACAAACCCTTGGAAATCACCTACTTCCAGAGTTAGTACAGTTGATGCTATAAACTACAAAATAAACATACATTATACACACACAGAGATATAAAGACAAACATACATACAAGGTAATCTAGGAAGATCTTCTCAAAATTAATTTTGATCAAAATAAAACACATTATCTCCTGCAAGAAGGCAGAAGATGCAACAATACACTTCTGTGTGTCAGAAAACAGGCACAAATATTTATTCCAATTTTAAAAATCCTTGTTATAATTAATTTTTTTAAAAATTTACTTTATTTTCTAGAAACATCAACAGCTGATTTTTAATATTGTCCTACGTTAACAAAAATGAACTCTAAATTAACATGAATGGCTTTTTAAAGCGCTTTAGAGAAACCATTTTGGTGAACTGCTTTGCAGCTGCTAGAGATGGTGCAAAAAATTAAAATGTTACTTGTTTTATTTTTTTCTCTAGCTGGAACACGTGTTCCAGGAACGTAATTCTGAAGACACTTGTACTCTATGTGACCTTGTCTTTGAGGCTTTACTGGCAGATTATTTTATGCCACCTAGCTAAGTCTTATATCATAATTACCCTGTCACAAAGGATCGCAAATGAAATTAATGACATACTATCAACCCAAGACAAGAGCTATGAGAATCAGCAGAACTTTCTCTGTGATCATTTGCTTTCACTATTATTTAGTTCCATCACTTAAACTCCTATATCAGATATCTAAAGAAATAAATAAAATCAGGGAAATTAAGTTCAACGTACAAGTGTTTTGATTAAATGCTGTCTTTGGTTTCAGATTTTTCGCAGCAAGTTCATCATAGTCCTCTGTAGCCAAGAAAGAAATAAATTGAAACTGGTGAAGATAAAAAATAGAGAGGATAAATCAGGCTGGGAATTAACAAAAGCACAAAAGTTCTATCTGCCTGACTGGTCTCAGACAAATAGGAGAAAGAAATAACTCAAATGCAATGAAGTTCTTTCTCAAGACTTGCATAAATAAAAGCTGTTAAATGTAATTATCTGTAGAAGCATGAGCACACCAAATACTGATAGTTTGATTTGACTGCTAACAAGAGGAAGATGCAGGAACTGCAAGGCCTGGATGGTGTTTTCAGGACCCTGTGCTATGAGTCAGAGATCTTATTGGGTGATTATTTCCCTTTCTTCTTCCCACTGCTCTGCACTCAGACACCCAAGTCTCAGTAGAAGTGCTAACACTCCACCAGGTGTGGCTCGCTGAGAAGCACCTGCTGTATTTCCCTGTATTTACCGTAAAAAAGATGTAAATAGTATGAGCAGCAACAGCTATGAATACCTTCACTGGAAACAAAATGGAGTCTCTGCTGTGTGCCATTAGTTTTGAGCAAAGGGAGGAATTAAGATTTTTCCATCACACATCACCACTGGATTCACTTACGACTCACTAAGCACGTCCACTCAGGGATAAGCATTAAAAGTGGCTCAAAGCAGAGTTTCTCCAGGTGGAATCACTCCCTCAAGCCACTCGTGGCTGGCAGTATGTGGCAGCTCTCCACATGACCTGTCTTCCCTGCTGCTCAAGCCCATGCCTGATGGCTCAGTCTCCGGGACACCAGAGCAGACAGCACACATTTGTCCGTGTGCACACAAATACCCCCCGAGGTCCAGGCTCAGCGCAGCCAAGTTCCCCGTGCAGGACTCACAGCAGCCCAGCAGGTTCTGCACATTGCCCAGCCGTGTCATTCAACAGAGTAACTCCGCAGCTGCCCCCAGTCACACCACGATCCCATCCATCTGGGATAACAGGAACAACAGAGGTGAAAGAAAAGGGAGAAACGCTATCAAGCTATTGCAGCCTTAGCTGAGTTTAAGTAGCTGCTAAGTCTCAGCAATTCAAGCCACTTCCCTTTGTAATGCTGCATTCAGCATCTCAGGATCCTTGGGTGATAAAGGAAATAATTCCCTTTAAGTGCACAACCTGAAAATTACTTGAAGAATAGCCTAAAAACATTTCCTGAAGGAAGTGTTTGTAAACTGTACCCTGTGCAAATGCTGGTAAACGTATTAGCAAATGACTATTCCAGCAAATGTAATTGTTCTCTGAAGAGTTGCCTAATTTTAAGATTAAATGAAAGCCACTGAAGTGTAAAATGCAGGAACTGTAAATTTAGCTCAAGTGCTGTAGCTGCATAGCATCTTCCCCATGCAAGACATGCACAAACAGCCACAGTGGCTCTACCTTCCCGAGGAAGAGAAAAGAAATAGCCCTATTAAGGGGGAGGAAATCATCAAGGCCACCAGCCCCTCTCTGCTGCAGATCAAGAGCCTACCTGAGGCCCCTCCAGTCGAACCAGATGTCAAGCACTAGGGAATCTTTGCTTTGAGAAGACGTGATTTGCAACCTAGACTTCGCAAACGTGAGCTGTATCTGTCCACGATGTAATGGCCACGTGAAACAAATTGATTTCAACGAGTTAAATTCAACCAATTTAACGGCTGTCTACATAGAAACATACCATTGACCTTAACCATATCTGATGATGCCGGCTTGCAAAACCTGTTTCATTTTGGACATCACCTCTTACAGTGTGTCAGGCATCATCACTGTTTCTGTGTCAGTTTTATAAACCTCAAACAGGAGTGCACTGCATTTTGTTCTCCAAAACACTTCAAACACTTTCCGAGTAGAACACTAACAATTTCTATGTATCTTTTAGATACTTTCTGAACCTTTATTGCATTCCGTTTCTGCATGAAACAGGTATTTCCAGACCATCCTAAGATTTGTTCTGTAAGTCCAGGAAAAAGAGGCTGCAGTTCAAGCTTCGCTGTATAAATCTTGGTTTTAAAAACGTTATTTAGGAATGTTCTTATCCCCACCTAGAGAAATCTCTCTAGTTTAGTCATTAAGTGTTCTCCAAGGAGCTGGGAGGGGACACAGCCAGGACAGCTGAGCCCAAGTGACCCAGGGGATGTCCCAGAGCATGTGGGGCCAGGCTCAGCACGGAGCTGGGGAGGAGAAGGACATGGGGACACTGAGACACGGCCAGCCCAGGGGCAGGAGGGGATGAGCTCCTTGTTCTGTGCTCCTTGCACGGGCAGCTGCTGCTTTACCTGTTCAGCTGGCGCTGCCTCAGCCCCTGGGCTCTCTCCAGTTACTCTTATGGTTCTGTCCCCCTCCCACCAGGAGGGAATGAACGAGCAGCCACAGGGGGCTGATCTGCTGGCTGGGCTGAAACCAGCACCAGGAGTTTTTACACCCAAGAAGTCAGCTTAGAAAACACAGGTAGCTAATATTTACTGATGTGAACTGTGCGAGGATAGTTTGTAAGGACAGTGTTGAAGGCAACCTCCCCCCTGAATTACAGCTGTGCTAATTAAGGGACAGGTTGGGGGTAGCCAGCCGTGCAGAAGGAAGAAGGAAACTTGCAGAGAGAAGCAGGGATGGAGTCAGTGCTGTGTGGAGCTGCCTGTGAGGAAAGGAGTCAGTGCTGCATGGAGCTGCCCATGGGAAACTCAGAGAGAAAATATGAGGAGTTTTTAAGATAGTAAGGGACTGACACTGGCATCAGTTGTGCCTCCACTGTCAGTGAACAGCCTTTATCCTAGCAGATTGCATGATTACACATTCATTTCTGCTATACCCGTTGCTCCTAAGGTGTAAGTATAAATATATAACATGATAGGAAGACTACATTTTCTGTACTGCAAGGTTTTCTTCTGTATTTTGAAGATAAAGCTAATTTTATTTGTTGAATCTAATGAGATCTGGAAAATGTAGTGAGAAGTGAAAGTTTACTTGTCTAGTTGCTAGGCAACAGACTCATACATGAGCTGACTGATAATTCCATATAGGACTTTTCCTATCAGCAAATTGCCTAGCTGGTTTCCTCTTCCAGTTTTGCAACTAAAATTATTTAAGAATATTTAAAATACATGAGACATTCCCAAGATCTTATTATTTCTGCTCTACCTATTTAAAACAATCTGGCAGCTTTCCCAAGCAGCAGCAGCATCCATTTCAGACTGCAGGGCACATTCCCAGGCATCATCTAATAACAGAGCTCCTCTGAAGTCACTGATCTAGATTAAATAGACACTCCCAGGTAACTCCTGAGGAAATAATATAATAAACATTGCCTGGCCTCCAAAGCAGTTATTTACCCTTAGGGCACAACTGTCTCTACAATACCTAAAGCAAAGTTGTTTTTTTGGTTTTTTTTTTCCCCCCCAAACCAAAGACCTTTTACAATCCTAGGACTGTCAGCAGTGTGCAAGGCTTGCAGTCAGCCACATGGTCAACTCTAGCAGGATAAAGCTCCTCCAACTTCTGAGATATTCAAGAGGGATAGTTAAAATGCTGCGCTGGATCAGGGATAAAGACAGTCACAGAAGACCAGGGTCTGATGAGTTTGCTTTACTCACCTGCACAAGAAGAATCAATTGAAGAATATGTGGCTAAGTCATTTTTGTCCAAGTAACCAGATGGTCTTTCTCTAAGCCACTGTACACCACATAAAATGCTAAATGAAACCTTCTCTGAATCTTTAATGCCCTAACTTCACCACCCCAACCCCCCAAAAAAAAGTAAACTTAACTTTCTGGAATATTTTGAAGCTGCAGGCATCTGCACAATGCTTTAAGGCAACTACAAATAAGAAACCACCTAATATCAAATCAGTCTTACTTTTCTACATGGAAGGAGTTCTCAGTTTTGTAGCACCCAGCTGGAAGTACTCCTCTCCCCCCTGCTCCTCAGCGCTATCTCAATATTATGTTCTCATAAATGCACAGGGACATTACCAATGTCACCATAAGAATGCAGCAGCCCCATCTGCATCCAGTGCTAATTAATATTTCCAGTGCTGATCTGGACAAATACAGGCAGTTGGTGGAAAACACGACATAGAATGGAGCTGCAGGTGTCTGGAGTAGAGTAATAAACGGGGTGAAAAGCTTTCACAAACAATAAAATGTGAAAACAGAAAAGAACTAAACAAAAGGCTTGGCATGGATTGATTCAATAAATTTCTTCCCATATTTAGTCAGGATTTTAACACAGAAAAGGAGCCTCATTTCATTTCTAGATGGAGACTTGGCTCTGCAAGGCAAGAGTTCAAAGTCTGTATCTAAATTTTGCAGCTAGTATCAATTGTTTTGGGAAGTTGGGAAAAGGACATGAGACTGGAATCAACATACTGTGGCCCTCCTCTGGTTGAAATCACTCCAGGACTTAAAAAAACCTAATCTTCTCCAAACAGTCTAATTCTGCAAGGATAATTGCATTTTTTGTCGATGCTAATTATCCATTTCTGATTCCCAAGATAATTTCTTTTCTTCATAAACTGCAATAGAAGAGACTACGTAAAAGCAATAGAATGTGCAGAGTTTGCCCACTAGAAAAGCCATAAATATCAGACTACTCACTGCAATATTACTGTTGTGCTGCTGTGATTGGAGAGTGAAAGAGAGCTTTCTTTGTTTTGTTAAGGACAAGGTAAAAAAATCCACACCAAACTATCTTCTTCCATTTCACCCAGTGTAAGGACAATTGGGTATTTTTTTTAGCTTACTTCAACTTTTTTATTCTCCTACAGAACATTTTGTCTTATCATTTTGTGTTGGATTTCTGCACTCCTAATTTCTTTGAGGAAAGTCAACAGTGTGACACAAGACTCACCTTTTCTCTCATTACATGATGAAAAGACATTATGAGTCCTCTCTCTTTTAGCTCTAAGTAGCTGCTGGTAATAGGAGAGTCATCAGTGCAATACCATTATGTCAAACAAATGACATCTGGCCACACTGCACTGTAATTGTTGACATTTTTCTACAATACTAAATCTAGAAGCTTCACTCAAACTACTATTCACTTACTCGAACCAGATAAAGACATTGCACAGTATTATGCAGTAATGCTAAATCATTCCAAAGAAGTTTACCCACTAATGCTCACTGCTGTAAATATTCCTCCTAAGATACTCAGGTGATAACAAGGAACTGGCAGAACAACACACCAGCTATTACAATTAAACAACCACTTAGTAAGACAACATTTGAATACTTACATAGGCACAGACAATACAGAGTATTGTACAGCAAGGGGTGGCACGATCATCATCCAGTTTTTGGAGGGCATTTTTTGGAAGTGCTACACTGGAAAAGGAAACCTAATTGCTTAGGATATATGGGTGTCGTGGCTCACTTGTAAGCATGCAAGATGGACTGGAAGAACTACAGGAATATAAGAAGTCACTTTTCTTGCTATAAATTAGAGTTAAAAGTTTAGGACAAAATCTTAGCTTCAGTACAGCAACAGCAGGAAAAATAAATCACATCTAAGTGACTCTGCACTCTCCTACTCAGGTCAAATCACTTCTAGAGAACACACTTTCCTTTCATCCATGAAAATGAACACACAAACAGAGGACAGCACACACAATTCCCCCAACACCACTCAGGTTTTACATGCTGTGACTCATTTCAAGGCCACTGAAAAGAACCACAGGAAAATGTGACTGTCACGAAGGCTTGCAGGGCTGTAGAGCCAAGGGATTTATGCAGGTGCCAGCAGGTGAGTGGTGCAGGCATCCCTCCAAATTGCAGCCTCAGGAAGGGAGGATCAGGGATCTGACAAGGGAGCACAGGTTTGCTGCAAATTCCATTTGCCCATTTTCACAGTCTGTATCAGCAAAGATAAAAGGTTAATCATACCACTATATTTACTCCAAAATCTTTATGTGTCATTTATTTACTGCCTGCATTATTTATACTGGCTTAGCAGATGCAGAACATTTCCAGTGCCTAAGAGGCATAAAGAGCAGTACAACCATGTTTGTTAATTCTGTCCAAAATCCCACTCAGACCATGCTTTGTGTCCCTGTGTAAAGCATACAAATGAGGCTGGAGACTGGAAAAGGCAAGTACAGAAATCTGACAGGGAGCCAGAATTGTCCTCTGTAACCCAAATTCTTATGTGTTTAATTTACTCTGATGACTGAATCAGGTGCAACCCAGAGTCCACTTTGTAGAGGGGAAGGGTGGGGGAAAAAGCCCCAAGATTTTTGAGCTCATATGTGTAAAATAACAGAAGATTTTTTCATGCACTTACCTCTACATTTTCCTTTAACTTCCAAGGACTGGTAGTTACTTCAGTGTAGGTGGTTTTACTTCAAAACTCTTTTCACAAAAAAGATTATATACTGCTACTTTACAGTATTTAAATCCCTATGAATTGTGTTAGGAACATCTCCATAAAATTACAGCATTAAATTTTTATACTTCATATTTTAAGAAAATAAAGACAGCAGGTCCTAAGATCACTTGACTGTGACAAATTGTCTCTTCCTGCTCACTTGAAATTGGCCTGTGAGACTTATCAAATCCCCAGCTTTGTTACTGCTAGGAGAATTTATTTTAAAGTGCATGCTGTCATTATATACTTACAGAGAGGTATATTTTAGGATTATGCAAGTGCATGATAGATAATTGGTTCTGTCTTTTCGCAGCATCTTAAGTTTTTCGAGAAAACAGAAAGATTAAAACTGCACAAAAATCTGAGTAATCTTTATAAAACAACAGTAAAAGCAGTGAATACAACTTCTAATTAAATCAATGTGACCTTCTTAAATCTGTCAATCAAAATTAATTTTCTGCAAAACACAACAGGAATGTTTTTTCTAAACTACCACTGGTGTCTTGGGTTTGTAGGGCTCGCAATAAGCACTGTGGACCTCTGCCAGTAAACAGCTCAATCCCAAGGTTGAGATGTCACAGTAACAGGTCCCTTGCTCTCACAAAACAACTACAAAACCACAGCAGGACCAGCATGAGGCTTCCACAAGGTATTACTGCCCTCGTGCCCCAGGGGATGGCAACCAAGCACTCCGAGCTGGTTGCCCCGGCAGCACCGAGGCTCCTCCTGAGAAGTGGCACCTTTCAGTTCCATGGCAGAGACATTCCCCAGGTACAGCACTGCAGCTCGGCCCCAAGCAAGGCACCAGCTCAGACCCCTTCACCCCCTACAGGTACAGAACACCTGGGGAAGTGTCTCCCTGCCTGCCTGCTCAGCACAAACAGGCCTCTCACGCTTTCAAGTACAAAAACCCTGCCTAGAGCACCGGCCTGCTTCAGAGAACTTCCCTCCTTCCTTCCTTGCACAGCTTCTGCAGAAGTGAAGCCCTCACCTCACAAGCTCTTAAACAAGGAGTAAGTGTGCCTTGTTCCTCCACAACTCATCATCCATGCAGGCAGGTGGCTGATCTGTGGGGACAGGGAGGAGTGTGCTAAAACCATCCTGGAACATCAGCCAGACCACTCCTGGTGGGTTTTTCTGAGTGTGCCATTTATGTGCAGCTTCCTACAGGGATGGGGAAAAAACCTCATTCCACCCACTGAGTCCATCTCCACAAAGACACAGATATGCTCTGATCTCCTGCTCAAACTTCCCCTAAATATATGTATTTATGGCTTTGTTTGGTCTTAAAAGTATTGACTGTGCAAGTAGGCATGTTGACACTGATAAAAAGGAGAAAGTTTAAAATCTTGGGAAATAAGGTAAGATTTGAAGGAGCTGTAAAACATGTGTGCCTGAAAATTATTTTTGTCCTGAAAAAATTCATCAAAAAAATTCTGTATCAAAAATTATAGTGATTAGATGATGAAATAAGAACACTTCTGTCAAAGTAACTCAATATTTTTTTTATAGGAGTACAAATGACTTATAAAAGATCGTTTTGAACAGAGATCTTGAAAATCTTCTCATTTCAAGAAATGCTACCAGGATTAAGCTTAAGTTTCCAAGAGTCGATTTTACTGCACAGAAAGAACTACTTGACTGCAAGCTAACAAACATTTTCAAGTACCTCACAGGAAGAAGAATATGCTTACAATCCATAAATGGACTCTGTAAGGATTTAGCAAGTATGTAACATGCCTAAATTGTGAAATATAGCAATCAAGATAGATAAAAAAGAAATTCTGGCACATTTAATAGTCTGTATGTCACAGATTGCAGTTGCATTACAGCTGGGCTCCAAAGGGAATGTCAGAAGGATTGTGCACTCTAAAAATGGAGTAGAAAACAATTTGCTTGGTGGTCTTAGTACTTTTCATTAAAGCTTCCTGAGAGCTTCCATGTGCTGGAACAGCCACGTAAACTTGATAGATGTGCATTGCTTCTGCCTTACCCCGGGCATCCAAGTGTCCTTGGAGGGCAGGCAACAGCCCTTTCACCTCCTGCCCCACGGCCTGTGCTGTCCTCAGGAGCTGCACACCAGCCTGGGCGCTGGAAGCCTTGGCACAAAGCAGTCACAAAGGGCAGCACGGAGACCTTGTGACGGTGCTTGTCACACGGGAGCCTGTCATCGCTGAGAGCCCTGAGCTCACAGGCTGACAGACAAGGTCTGGAGACCTAAGCAGCACAGAGCTTTCAAACACAAGCACTGAGCCCTAGAATTAATAACCACCATTCATTATAATATCGTGTCCCAGAAACGTTTAAATAACTAACTACTATAATTAAACATGTATTAAGTATTTGGTTCATGACTTTAACCATTATCAACACACAGTAAAATGACATCCCTAATCAGCCCTACAGCTGAATAATGACCCACAGAGGAACATGTATTTGTAGTTTCTTTTTCCTGTATTTGACAGATAGCAGAGTAAAAAGTCATTTTCCACGGCACTTCAGGTGCAACAACAACCTATGTGAATAAACAGTGTCATGGAGTCTCTATGCCAAAAGAGAGGCAAAGCCAAAGCGATCAGGTTACTGTGATCTGAGGGAAGCTGGCACACGTGCTCAGTACTGTGAGCAAAGGGCTCAGCAGCCCAGGTGTGCTGCTACACACGAACCTTTCTGCATGGACAGGCGTAAGGAAAGCCCAGTGCAAAGGAGCTTTTGTGAGAAGGATGCCAGAACAAAGAGCAAGGCACACCTGCTGGAGCCAACATGCCCCTCTCTACTTTCCCACTCGCCTGCCAGAGAAATGCTGAGTTTTTCCTGCTGAGTTTCCAAGATACCTGACGTGAAGCAGACAGTGTGTTACCACATGCTTAAAACAATACCTGCCAAGGTTAAAAAATAACAGGGACACATTGAAATTCGTAAATAAATACCCCAAGAGATTCTCAAAGCTACTGTGTTCAGCAGTGTATTGGTGCACACAAACGTGCTTTTCTGGATGCTATCAAACTGCCAGTCTCCCATACAAATTTCATGAAGTTTTACTCTTCTGTATCACCACCACCTCTATTACATCCTTTTGAACATACTAAGATGCCTCTGAGTTTGTTATCCCTTTGAGGGGTCTAAACACCACTTGTAAGCAATGAGTGTTGAATGACTGATATCCCCTAGCTACAGCAGTTGGCAAGGGTTCAAGTCAGACTAGAAGTTCAGAATCACCTATTGACAGCCAGGACTTTTTCTGTCAGTCTGCATACACGTCTTTTTCCAGTGGGAACAGCTGGAATCTTACCAGTTGCCAAGTAATGTTGCTCAGTTCGCACTGTGAAGGCAAAACTGCATTTGCAAGTGTTTGTTAACCTTTTTAACACTCCTCCCTCTCACACAGAGCTGGGCTAGTTAGTTGTGGTAACTTTTGCTTTGCTATTATTCTTGTTTGATACTTGGAGCACGTTTTACAGTTACAAATCAATTACAGTTTAGTAGGAGTAAGTGTGAATTACCCACTAAATACTCCCAGTGCAAAAGTCCATTTAAGAAGTCTTTTTTTGAAGGAAGTCAATCACCTTCAACATTATAATATTTTCAACAATCCCCTTGCTCATCACCTAAGATGTTTTCCATGGTCAGTACATTTCCTAGCAAGCAAGTAATGAGTCACAAACAATTTATTAACCTTCATTATCAAAGTAGCACTGAAAATATCATTACATTTGATTTGATAAAAATGTCCTACATTTCTGATCCATATAATAAAAGTGACCATCGTTTCTGATGCTGCCCAGTTTTCATCATTAACCCAACTATTTATGTCTAACCATTTTATTTTATTTCATTTTTTTTATGTCTTGTTCTTAAAGACTTTTCATTCCTTTCTCTTTTCTGTCACCTCACCAGCTCACAGGAAAAGCAGACCCAAAATTTTCCTTCAGGATTAACCTCTGTCAAGTTCTAAACACAATACACTTCTAAAAAAACCACCAAGCCATTCAAAGACAAAGTACTATAAAACAAACAAAAAGGCATTCACTGAAGAGAACGTATTAAGGAAATTCTCATGGAGGCAGTTTGTGTCAAGTAAATAGAGAGATTTGTCTTAGAGTTACTGTTTCTGTTCCTCTGCAGCAAGATTTCCAAGAACTAGCATTTGCCAAGTGGATGTATTCCCTTTTCAAATCCTGTGCCAAGTGCCTTAAATTAGCATCAATTATAATCCCTTTACAACAAACAGCAAGTGGGACAGAAGCAAAAGAGTGCCCACACAGTGTCCCACACTCAGAGCCCTGGTCCCTACCATCATTTGTGCACCCCAAGGCACTCCCAAAGCCATTCCTTCAATGACACATCCATCTGGAGAGAGAGGCAAGCCTGCAGTGACAGAGAAGGAGCAGGGCTGTCACTCGTAGTGTCAGGTGGAAATCTCTGTCTGGCTTATGAAACACCTGCTGCAGCATAAGGCAAGGTGTTGGCACTACAGCAACTGGACAGACTGGCTGAGAATGCTGTTGTAAAATGTTTAGAGAAAATTAGAAGTAACTTGATAAAGATGTAGCATGGCCTTGTCCACACACCCTCAGGACCACTAAATTAGATTTCATTTCAGGAAAACTAATACTGAAAATTAGCATCTGAGGTAGTAAATACTACTGGCAGCAAAACCAAAAAAAACCATAACTGCTGCATCCTTTTGTTTGTTTTCAATTAAATGAGGCAATAGACTTTTCAATGTCTTTAAACCAGAAATCCCTTGGTTCATCCTCCCTCCCAAAATCAACTCCTTGGAGAGTACTGTCCCTCCCTCGAGCCAGCCCAGGCACCCACACCTACTGCTCCCTCACTGGCATCAGCTGTACCCTAAGCTCAGACAGGAGGCTCTGATGCAGCACACAAACCCCGTGAGGGGTCCCCATCCCACTAAAACAAGTGTTTATTCCACGCATGCAGTTCTGGCGAGCAGGAGAAAGCAAAGGGAACAGCAACCACCAGAAACCCCCTGGAATACTCCTGTCACCATGCTGTGTGTAACCCTTTAGTTACTGTGGGACTGCACGGGTATGCACAGAATTCTGGACAGTAACACTTCCACATCCGTGGGAGGAAAACACCAGAAAAACATTTTTCCACAAAGTGCAGGCTGTGCAGTATGGGCTCATCAGGTATCCCATGAAGAGGAATATCTTGCCAGACTGATGTGATATCTAAAGCTAGACACAGAACATGATTTTCAAGTTCTGAATCTGTTAATTTCAACAGGGTGAATATTTTCAAAAGCATGATAGTAAGAGTGGGCTGAGGAAGCAGTGTGTCTTCCTTTCATAATTTGGTACCATGAAAGAAATTTAAATACATTAAAAATACGTTTGTTACTGAGAGAGATAACGAGCTGATCAATAGCATAAAAATAAGATATTGCAGCAGAAATGTTCTCTGTGCCAGAAGAAAAAAAGGAGAGGAAAACCCTCAATATAGTATAAAGAATGTATCAATCAACACAATAAGAAATTAACAGTGGGAGGGAAACTTGGGACTCCAGCAGAAATAAAAATGTCCATAATTATAAATATTTTGGATAATTACTGTCCCTAATATTCCCACATTTATGTGTTTTGGCAGAATGCAATCCACGAAAAGCATAATTCTGCACCAAGATCTACACATAAGGAGGAGACTAAAAAAGAAATAGACACAGTCAGGATGCTAAGAAAACAAAAGCACTGTTGGTGGGAAGAAATCTTAAAAAATTGTTTTTAAGAAAAGCAAAAATAACCCCTCCCCTCAAAACCCAAATCATGCTGTTTCTGTTGACACTGCAACAGCAACATTTCAATTATTCACACAGGGAACCAGACTACCAGGATATGGTTGAACTGCAGCCAGCATTAGAAATTTAGTCTCCTCCCATGAGGATATATCAAAGTGATATTATTACATATTATATGTTCTATATACCCTCATTCTTCATTAAAAAAAAAAATACTTAGGGATGCTACTAGAAGCAAGCACTGATCATTAAGTGAATCTATTTGGCACTACCAAGCAAAATTTTCAATGCACCAGCTGGCAACTTGTGAACTGCTTTAAATACCTAGCAGGGTGTTGTCTCCATGAGCTCGCCTGTAACCTAGTTTCTGTGATGGGCAATTTTGTGGCACTCAGTTTTCTGAGGGCACCCACCACAGGAAATCACAGTTCTTCAGAAGATCTACTCATCTGACTTTGCACTTGTGTTTTGTCTTAGCCACTGAAAAGCGTCAAACCCAACCACTTAGAGTACCAAAGAAACAGCTGCAGAATTAAAATTCTATTTATTCCATGCTAATTTCTCAGTGGATCACCACGTGCAAACACAGTTTATACAAAATAAAGCTCCTCTCCAAACTGTACTGCAACTCTAAAAGGACATAAATTGGTTTTTTTTTTTTAAAAAAAAGGAACAGCAAACATGAGCAGATTAAATATTTTTTCAATATTTTATGAGTACCCTTAGGCATAATTTACCCAGCTGTTGTTTAACAACATGAAAGGACACTTGGGAATTCCTTAGACTAGATACAGGCTCAGCACTGATCAGGTGATGTTCAGATGTTTATTTAAATCCTACTGCATCTCATGAGGAAAATCAGTAATTTTTAGGGGTCACTGTATGATTAAATTAGATTTGACAAATTCTTCTCTCACACTCCTATTTCCTACAATTAATGACAATTCTGATAAAATGTGTTGTAGCTTTATTGGAAAAAATAATTTCAATTTCAGTCGAAGCAAGGTGCATTACTAACCTAGCAAAACTAATTAATTTTGCTCAAAGCATTCTTTACAGAGATGCCTGTTTTGAGCAATTTTCAGTTTAATGAACCAGCTTCAAGCAGGGGAAATGCAGCATTAATGAAAGGAAAACTACTTGCTTTTTGGTTTGTTTTGACAAGTTTCTGTTTTGGCCTTAAGATGGGTTATTTAAAGTTAATTCAGTTCTGGTGGTTGTGTGCCTCTTGAGCAGTGAAGGCTGCACCTAGGAGTGCCAACTTCTGGGGGAAAGAGAAACCAACCATTCCATTACCTTACAGCCCATAAGATCATCTAATAAATAAGCTAACAGAATCAGGGAACACAAATAGAGCATGTGGCAAAAGGTGCAAAAAGAAAGGGTACCAACCATTCTTCGTCAAGTATGCCTCCATCAGCTGAACAGCACCTTCTCCCAGATCCTCCTCCACTGAGGGAAACAGTACAGAAACTCTGCTCAAGATGCTACCAAGATCTACCTTTACAATGAAAAACTCCCAGCCACTTTTACCCTTGTCCTCTAAGGAGCAGGACAGCTGTGGAGCAAGTCAAACCAACTGAACTCCTACAAATACAGGCCAAGTCTTCCATGAGTGCTGTAAGAAACACTTGAAACTTGAACAGAACTAGATCAACCTATTCACGGTCTGGACTGTGATCTTCCATTTGAGTATGAGGATACTGATAGTCCTCACAGGCATTGCTGGCTACCGAGTGACATCTTATACTGAAAAATAAAGGACTTTGAGACAACCTATCTGGCATACCTCAGCAGTACCACAAGAAGTTACAGTAGTAGCTGCCATACAGGCTCATTCTTCCATCTAGAACTCCAGAGGGCTCTGTCTAGTAATGCAAGGGACATAATTTTTACTATGAATGTTTCAGACATCAGGAGACCTGCAGGATCAAAGTTTTAACATCAATCTCTGTGCTCAAGAGAAATCTTCATTTCAAAGAGAAATCCACAGTTTATTCAAGTTAAAGTAGTTGTTACAAGGAAACAGAGGTCTATAATATACTGAAGTAATTCACAGAAGACTTCCACAGAGCACTTTCAAACAGATATTATTACTGATGCTCAAGAAGAGTACTTGCAATCTGATGCAAATGAAAGCACACAAACCCTTCACACTTTTCAGGATCTCTGCAGTGCTAGAATCAATCCCAGAGGGTTTCATGTCCAGCAGTATTGCTGGCTAACACCACACAACAGGCTGTGTAATGAAGAGTCAGTGCCACAGCCCGGACAAATCACCTCCCCTCTAACCTTCCCTGCAGGACACAGGGAGAAGTGGGCTCTGCCACCTCAGCAAGCACACTGCGGTGATACAGAAGCACATCATGGAATAGGGATGTCCTGGTACATACAGAGACTCAGCCTTGACCCCTGACTCCACAGTGACTCCTTGGTTACTCTCCCCTTTCCAGCAGGATCACAAGTATGTGAAAGAGTGAAGAAAAAAAACCAGGGGTAAACCCCCTCTCCCTTTGCCTATGAAATACTGCTAGCCCAGTCATAGCCCCCTCTCATTTATTTCCACTTAGTACAACTTTCCCTGATGGGCTGCAGCATCATTATAGCAATTTCCTCTGTCATTTCTGTTGGAGCAGTAGAGTAACCCACTCCAGAGTCAAACCTAGCAACTATTAATTACTAACCTTAACAAGCAACTTCAAACTGTTTTCTTAAGGAAATAAAGATAGGCAATCACTCCATCATATTGCTGCCTCTTCCCCACTACATTTTCAGTGAATTTCAACCAAGTTGAGATACAGATGGAAGTTTGCATGGATTAAGCCCCAACATCACCAGTGCAGCAGCATGTGGGTTGTTTGGTTTTGGTTTTTTGTTTGTTTTTTTTATTATTTGGCTTCTATTCTTTTCTTAAACTCCAGGAAATCACCCAATAGTTTCCTCCTGCTCCTGTACACTGCTGCTGCTGGTAAAGGTAGTATTTGAGAAAACAAGCTGGGCAAGGGAAGAAACTCCTTATCTCACAAAAAAGATCTTCCAGATGCCCAAGAGCTCACAGCCTATCTCTGCATACTGCACCCACACTCTGCAGGTTGGTATATCTCAGTGGTACAGAAACAGCCAGCAGATGAACCCATTTAGTTTCTGACTGTTGCTTCAAACTAACACTGATTTACAAGCACTGCTGTTTAGGTTTTGCAGAAGAGGTGGTGGGATACAGCCCCAGCCCACAGCTGGCATAGAGAGGCAGCAGAGTGAGGGCAGAAGGGCAAGTAAATGATTTAATTTACTCATGTCTGAGCTGTGCTGCTGATTTTCTGCACGGTCAGTCTTACAGGCATGGCTACTAATCTCCTCACAGTAAGTGCTCAGATCTGTACCCATCCAAATACTTGGCCTGATTTCACTTGAAAATCCTGAAGGGAATGGTCTGGAATGGACTCACTAAGTGGCCTTTTTCCAAGTCCTGTTTCATTCCTGTGAATGTCGCAAACAAAGCATAAGGCCACTTTCATCCATGCTTGTCCTGTAGATCCTTCCTCTCTCACTTCATGGCTGAATGAGCAGTTTAACATACTGGTCTTCCCAGCCCTCACTAAGGTTTGTGAAACTGCTCCTACTCTGATTCTTCCGGTTTCTTCTAGAAGATGTTCCCATGATTATTGTTTAGCTTGCAGCAGCTATGCCAGTTTGGTGCTTTTGAAATTATGGATTCTGTTTATAGGCTACCAAAATTCCACTAGGAATACACACAACACTCTAGTTTTTATAAAATCCTTCTCTACTTAAAAGTGTTTACTCAGGGAAGTTCAGGATCTCTCTTCAAAACACAACAAATGCCTATTTCTGCAGAAATAAATTACTGTCTAATGATTTCATCACCCAAAATGCTACACCTAAATGAGTGGTTATATGTATTCTGAATTCAGATACTTTTCTATTTATAGAACATTTATTTATGCTTGAAATACATTTAAATATAAACTGCTGTACCTAATGCCAAGTTTTATAACATGTCATTCACAATCCATTAAGTATTTTATTACATATATTGTAGAAGAAAGAAATTTATAGTCCCCATTTATAGTATTAATAAGGAATGATGAAACCACACTAAAAATGTCTTGCTTTTTGGGTTATGTGATGGTTTACTGCTAAAGCATAGTTACCAGTCATGTTTTAATGCTTTACTATAATAAAAGACAAGATCTGAGTGCCGTAATATATGTAAAACTAAAAGAAGCCCTACTAAAATGACAGAGGCTTTCCTATCCACACAAACAATTACAGACTTAGCATATTCTCAGCTGCTTTCTAAGCTGTGGGAACATGTGGAAATAAATTTTGCTTTGTTCATTTTAAAGCATTTGCTAGGTGCTTCTTCAAAGATTTCTGAAACATACTTCACTTTGTTGAAAATGTGGGAAGAACACACACACACAAAACTTTATTCTTTGCATCCATTTTCCTAGGTCATCCCTGACCAACTAGGTTTCTTTTCCCTTGCTTTCTGACTGTAAAAGTCAGGAATCAGCAAGGAAATAAAAACTTTCCTCTTCATGGGTCTTTTTTCATTTGCCTCTCAAAATCTCATTTACTATTACCATCTACAAAAAGATCATATTTCTGGGAAAAATTTCTTGTGTTATGCTGTCACCAGGAGATGCTATCTTCCCAGTTCCTCAGTGTGTTGCCAAATACACAAAGAAGACAATCTTCTTTGCACATATTTAGACAAAAAGCTCATTGTTTTAAAAGGAAAAAAAAAATTGAGAAGCACCAAAGCTAATAAACACTTCGAAAAAAATATTGCCACATGTTTTGATGATCTCTTCACTAGAACCAGAACTTTGGGGAAGACAGAGAGGCAAGAGAAGGTGAAAGGATATTTTTGGATCAGTTCAGGTTTTGCTGTGAACCCTAGTCTGTCTCACCCTTTGCAGAGGCTTTCATATTGCTAAGTCCTCAGTCAATCTGTGTTCAGCTGCTGTTATTTCAAGCCACATGAGCCTGAGTGAAACTCAAGCAAAGCATACCTGAACAGGTCACTTAGAAGTCTCTGACACTGTTACTGTCTCGGCCAGTTGAGTGTTTATGGGAAGTGGGAACCAAACATTAACTCATGGCATTACCTGCATCAGTCTTCCCATTTTCTGTCCCTGGAATATTTGAGTGTCTCTCACAAGGACAGAAGGTTTGAAGGCAGCATGACCCCAAAGATAAATGATCCCATATAACAGAGGGAAAAGAGAGGCAGAAGTGACTTGCACAGAGTAAACACCATCTGTGATAAAGCACCAAGATAATGATGATCTCTGGAGCAGTATTTTTTAACTAATGCACAGAAATCCAGAACTGCTTCCTTGGAGATTTAAGAGGAAAGTAGGCAATCCTGAAAGATCATGAGGCATAAATCCTTGGATTTCTAATGCTATGGTTTTAAGAATCTTTAAAGGCATTAAAGCAATTTTCCTAATACAAAACAGTTTGAAAGTATACCTCCAGCTAAAAGACCTTTGTGATACAAAAACATCAGAAGTTAAAACACACACCCCTGAATTTCATAATCTTTTTTTGTTGCTTGGTTTTGTTTTCTTTTTTAAAGCAAGAATCTTCCTTTTGTTAAGTAAAGGTGGGTAAAGAAAGGCACAAAGAAACTAACAAAGTATACCAAATCTTACAGTGAAGTAAATAAAACCACAGAAACACCAAAGTCCCAGCTCTCAGTCATACACACTAATCAAGAATCCAAACCCTAGCCTTACTCCAACTTACCTACCAGATTAATTTTTACTGGGCTGTACTAGTAATACTATTGCCTTGTCAATTTTGGAAATAGATTGAGAAGTTGGAGAACTTCATCCAGATAATTTTCTTTTCCAATTTGTCAGGTACATCCTATATTTACGTAGTAACAGACAATATTTATTTTAAGTAAAGACAAAAATTACAGCTTACAAAGAGATTGTTTTTTGAAATACATCAGTGCCTTGATACTGGTATCACAATGATAGTTATTTCAGCTTACCCCATTAATCCTACTTTCTTTACAACTCCTTAACAAATTCCATTTGCTATGTTTCTTTAATATTTGCACTTGGTTGGTACCACAAATTCCTTTGTCCAGTCTGTTTCCCCTCTGTTACAAGATGCTCTCTATCTGCTCCAACTTACTTCCTCTCATCCTAAACTCCTGAAATCCATTAGCTATAGGCTATCCAATCCCATGCTCACACCAATCACTCTCTAAAGAGAGGGCTTAATCACAATTTAATGCTTTTCTGGGATGCATCTAACAAGCAGGCTGCTTCCCAAATAACTTAGCATACAACATGAAAAAGCAATTACAAAAGAAGAAGATAAAAACCAACAACCAAAAAAGCAAAAAAAGCCAATAGCTTGGTTCAGGGGCTACATCTCAATTTCCTATGTGCATTCTTCCAAACGTGGATGTTACAAAGCACTAGAATGAAAGCTGTGGAAGTGAACTGCTCTCCTCTCACAGACCCATGCAAGGTGCACCATGCTCTGGCAGTGATTTATTTTCTCCCCTTCATGCTCCTCTGGCAGCGAGTACAGTCTGTGCAGCAGAGATCACACAACCCACACCATCCCAAACAGCTGCAGCTTTGTTTGTGCTTGGGGCCAGTGCCTATAATCACAAAGGCTTAATTAAGCATCACCCCTGTGCACTTCAGTAAATTCATAAAATATAGTGTACTACCTACACACCTCTGGTTAACAGCAGCTGGAAAAGGTAGTAACAGAAAGCCCACATTAACCTCTTTGCCCTTGCTGATTTAGCAGCATTGGACCTTTAAATTTAGCCAAATCAACCCTATTTCCCCAAGAAAAGAAGGCTGAAAAGCCTGTCGTCTTCCAGAAGACACCCACAGGAGTGAGTGGTGAAGACTTCTTGAGGCAATGTTTTCATCATCCTTTTGCAGCCAGAAAATGCCAGAAGATAAGCTATTGAAATTCACAGTGCAACTCCTACTTCATGAAGCCAGTTTCTTTCCTACCCTGAACAAATCACGTCAGGCACAGAAAAGCAAAAGGATCCAAAGGACCAAGCCCTCCAGTGGCAATGCTACTTGAGTAAAAGCTCAAGGAAGAACCAGGCAGGAATGATTTCTCACAAGGTGGGCATTAAACCTGCACAGCAACAACAGCACTGAGAGATCATTCAAGTACCAGGGTACAAGGGGTGCAGTTAAGTATCTTTCTTCCACAGCTATTGCCATGGTCCTGCTCAATGCTTTCTCTAGTTTAAAGGAGAGAAACAAGCAGGGTTGTCAGGAATTACATTAGTAATTTGGGGGGGGAGAGGAAATCTGATCCAGGGAAAAGACAGAAAACCTCTGTAGAGGGAAATGACAGACCTTCTCTCTTGCCACACTCTTACAGAATCTTCATTCCAGTAGAATTATTATCAAGGTACAGAACCAAAAAAAGAGCCAGTCAAAAAGTTTTGGGTTTTTTTGTACAAGACTCTCACTCTAACATTGCACAGGAGCTTTCTTATTTTCCATTTGTAACATTCATTCATTCCTTGCCTTGGGTCTATTAGGACATAGAAGAAACTGTTCATTCTCATCAAGAAACTCAAAATCTTTTATTCTAACTAAGAGTTATGCTTCAAAATGTTACTCTCTGGAATGCTCTAGGAGCACAAACTGTAATGGGGATCACAGAGAACACCCACATCTTATACAAAACAACAGGCTCTTAACCAATCCCACTGATCTAGAGATGTAAAAAGGGATAACAAAAAGAAAGGGAAAAGCTCAAGTAATAGCTGCTCCATAGCCATTTTCTGCCTTGGTGAGCCAGAGAAAACCAAGAATAAATAACTGCAGAAGGCAGTCTCGCCAGCATTTCAGATGCAACATATTCAGGGCTTTGCTTGTAACCCTGCAGGATTTTGCATGTGACCAGTCTCATTACTGTGATTAGAAAGCACAGGTCCTATTCCACAGGATAGAAATTCACAGGACTAGCGTTAAGAGAGCTGGACACACTAGGAAACACCTGTTTCAACAACATCCATCTCACATGCATTATTCAAACCCCCCAAACATCCACCACAAGAAGTAGGAATAAGGGCTTCGTGGCTTTCCAGAGCACATCCACCAGGAGCAGTACAAGGACAGGTGTCCTATGCTCCCTTTGGGAGTTGGCAGGAAGGAACCCCAAATCAGCAGCTGGCCGTTCTGCCAACCAGAAGAGATTCTCCCATTTTAACCCCTCCCCTGCATCATTTTGGTTCTATTTCTTCCAATAAACTTGTCAATTTTGGGGCGGTGTCAACGAGACCCTTTCCTGCACAACTGCAGTTCTCCCAGGGATCTGTCCTATCCTTTAAAGGTTCTCCTTGTGAGCCCTTACCCTCAGAGCTGCACATGAATGAGATCCCCTGCACTTGCAGAACCCTTCTTGCTCCCTTGAGTGCAACTGGCCCAAATTTTGATTTCAAAAACCAAACATAAATGAAAGAAATGAACACCTAAGCCCAAACACTGCAGAGACTCCTGGAAGGCAGTCACTCATACACTAGGCAAGCTCCTCCATTCTACTCATGGGTCACACAATCAGGGAGTGTAATCAGAGAGTGTCATGTGGGCAGTCCCAAAGTTAGGAGCCATTTGTTGGTCACAGCACCATTCGTAATACTCAACACTCCTGGGCCTTCTGTAAGCTCTTTCCTTTACACACTTTAAAATACATAAGCAAAATACATTCCCCAGTGTTGTTAACAGAACAGATGAAAAAACTGGCTGGCCAGAAGAAAACCACATTAATAAATACTAAAAGTTGAAGGAGGAAAAGAAAAGGAAAAAAACAAAACAAAACAAAAAAACGGAAAAACAAACAAACAAACAAAACCACACCACAACACACATTGACTTTTCCTTTTCCTTTGCTGGCACGTTAGAAGTGTTGGCTTCTAAACAAGGCTACTGAGAGACACCTAAAGGTCTCTCCACTATCGCTCTCCAAAAGAGATTTCAGCTTTGCCCTTGCAGCAAGTATTTAGCAAGTATTTTTCATTCCGGTCATTCTGCCTTTATTGGTGAAAAAAGTACAGTCAAGTACCAAAAAATTACTACTTGAAGTATATTACTTGTGTCACCAGAGACACGGTCCAGAGCTCTCTCTTATCTCCTAGTTTCATTGCTTTCTGGATGCATATTTAGGCCTGTGCCCAAGTCAGACCACTGACACTGGTGTTATCTGTACTTTCTGAAGAGCTGTTGTGCTATCTGTCCAGACTGCATTGATTAAGGGATGTCTGGACTTGAACATGATTACATTAAGGCAGATAATGGTCTTAATGAAGAACAGATTTTATCACTCTGGACATTTCTTTCCCTTCCCTATCTCCTTACTTACAAGGCAGGATGTGCATTCCATTTATTTTTTACTGAAAAATAGCAACTTGATTTTGTCACTGAAATATGGTTTCAAGCCATAGAAAAGTGTTAAATGGTTAAAAAAGGCATTTGCTAAAACTAGATTATTGAGTCTACATTTGAAGTAACACATAATTAGTATAGATATAGCTGACAGATTCGTTTTCTGCCTCTTCAAAAAACGAAGCGACAGAAAGTACATGAAGAAATTAAGTAAATATGAACACTATCAAAATCCTGATCTTTTAGTTGAAACGGTTTAGGAGCCTATGGCCCTCATATGTAAGGAGGACACAAGATCACTGGTTTTTGAATATTATCTGAAAAATTTGCCGTTTAATCTAGCGTTATGCACATTACCTTTTCTAAGCACCATATGTATATCAGATGTTTATACTTAGAGACAGGAAACACTGCATCTCCAATTCCAAAATGTAGGAACTTGTTCACTGGCCATGCAGAGTAGTCATGGAAGGAAAAGGAAGAACTGTGCAATTGCTTCTCAAGTTACACCTTCTAAATAATACAGAGTAAATCCCAAACCAGTAGTGCATCAAACATGTAAGCCCAGGGCTTTTAAGCTCCCACTTGTTCTATATTTAGGAACAGATGTACATGTGCATACTAAGTACGTTTCCCAAAAATATTTGCTGATCAAGCTCCTAATTACAGGACATTAAAAAATACTCTTGTAAAACTTTCTCTTTGCATAAAGTAGAAAACATACTAATTCAACTCTATGGCCCATAAACAAAAAAAACCCAAAACATACTTTTGCTTTCAGGCCAAGGAAACTGCTTCTTCTTTGACAAGAGACTGAAAATATTATGTATTTGCAAATTAATGTAACAATGTCCAGAGCTAAAGTACATCACACGGTAGAAGAAAAACTGTCTTCTGTTTTGAACTGCAAAGGCGTTGTACAATCTTTATCACAGCCAAATATTCCAAAAAATTAGTTTTAACAAAAGAAATAGTTTCTTAAGTTGCTTAAGAAACTATCTAGGTTCTCAGCTGCTGGTCACATACAGATATTTTCATACAATTTGGAGTTTCACATGGTGACTACCTCAGTTGAAGAAAAAAAGAAGCACTCTAAAATCATACAAAAGGAATTTTATTTTGAAAATATTCTTTTAAAGATTCTTGAGAACTTTTCTGCTTCCTGTTTGGAGACCAAGATGATAAATGATGCAGACTATTTTGCACAGCTCTAGTTGCAGCCATCCTTGCTGAGATTCTGCTGAATACAATTATTGCACATTTTGAAAAGGTGACATTGAGGTTAGATGGGGTTAATCTCATGTATTACATGCCAAGCCACTGCACAGATATCCTGACTTGGAAGCAGAGAGCCAGTGTCTGATACTTGGAACAACTTCTCTATTAAAAATTATCAAAAGCACTTTTTTTGACAGTCAAATGTTTGTTTTCTTGAAACTTACTTAAGTTAACAAATGTGCCAACTTTTTGCCATTTAAGGCAGGGGAACGTTGTTAAGCTTACAGACTGGCTTGAGTTTCTCCCATCACCACAGTGGGAGGCCGAGGGCTTTGCCAGCACAGGATCTATTACCCTGTGCAGGTTCTGGGAAAGACTAATGGAGACCATGGAGAACAAACAAAAAGGAAACTGCAAACCCATAACTAACCTTCCTGATTAAGCACTGGAAATTGTTCCTGCAGAAAGAAGTTGTACTATTAATAGTCACATCACTATTTTTTAATCAATTTTCATAAAACCTTGATTTCTAAGCTTTTCTGTTAGAGCAGGAAAGCCTGTCCAGAAATGTGCACATAAGAATTTGCTGCATAGCACTACAAGGCTTGATGTTTTTTTTCACAAGCCTTTAAATTTGTGAGACTTCACAAACATACCCAGAACTGGTGACTCGATTACTTAAACATCCCTTTTCTCTCCTTCCCAAGTTGAGAGCCACAACTTCAAGCCCTGCAGCTCAAGAACAGAGCTCAGTGCATGCAAAAAAAAAGCTTTTTTTTGTCTTTACTCTGGTCAAATCGTGCCACAGAAATCCCAAGTCTTCTGTAGATAGCAAGGGACTGTTGTTTTGTCGGGCAATGCCCTTCCTGACCAGCTCTCAGCGCACCAGAACAAACCAGCTGCTTCAAGTTACACTATTAAAATGAAGGCACTCTCCCCCCACTTGCACTACAACGTGGTTCCAGCGCACACTCCACACACCACACAACACTGGAACATGCTTCCCTGCCTGGACATCTGCTAGAGACATCTTCAGCTTGGGGAAAGCAGCTCAGCTTGCTGATCGGAACAGCACACAGGGAATCGGCTGAGGTTTGCTCTACACCAGTTGAGGGTTACTGCAGGGCAGTCAAATGTCTTTCTACTGCAATGTACTTCAAACACATTCTGAAATTAGTACCAGCCTGAAATTGCTAGTTTATGTTTCCGAGACGCACTTGTTTAATTAAACTTATTTTCTTGTACCTTTCTAGATAATTGCAAAGATGTAAGCTCACACTGCAAGTCTGAATTTTTAATAATTAACAAATATATATCACTTATAGCTGTGCAGTTTGCACTGACAAGCATTTCATGGGGTACATTTTATTCTCTGTCAGGCCCCAGCCAGGTTCCCTAGTAAGTCTAAGAATTAGGTAATAAAGGAAGTGAATTAATACAGGAAGTTTCTGGACCACAACACAACACACCAAACACCAATCCCCCCTTCTGGTTATTGACACCACTTATACACCCTCTTTAAGCAGTTCTCTCGTATAAGAAAGCTTAGCCCAGGTTTCAGATCCAGCTCTATCCCACACGAAATTACTAAGGGAAGATGTCCTGCAGGATTCCTTAGGACAATTAAATGGGCAACATTTATAGCACCAACACCCAAATAATCCTACTGAGATCAAGAGAAACCAAAACTGCAGCAGGGCACAAGTGCTTGAGCTTCTCAGTGGTCCATGTCGTGTACCTTTTGCACGTTTCTCAATGCAGTACTAAAGATCCTTCCACTGCAAGCCAGTCCTGCAGTGCAGAACCTGATAATCAGAGTCATTTTCAAAAGACATTGCTCGTTCCTTTGAACTATAGTTGCTCGTGGCCCTCCAGAGCAGTTTGGAAACCAGGAATTATTTCAGGCATATTTTTCAGTCACCACCCACGAGCAATCAACAAGGAGGATTACACCCCGCAAGCCTCTGCAGAGATCATCCCTTGTCTGGCAAGCCTGAAGGCAGTGGGGCACAGGACATCCAGTGTGTCCAAACCACCGCACGGATGCTTCTCACTCTGAGCACACTCCCAGTAATTTCTCTCTGCACATACAAAACCATTTTTAGGGAAGCCTTGTTGACTGGGATTGAGGCAATCACTGACCTAAACAACCCTGGCTGCACAGCTGTAAGCCTTTGCAAGCAGGTGCGTCTGGTGAAAGAAATCTGGTTCATGCCTTTCACCCACACCTACAAGTTCCTACCATCTCATCCAGCTCTGGAGCCTCTTGTCCATCCAGGAGGGAGACAGATTCCTACATGTGCGCACATTTAGGACAATGCGTTTTTTAAAACCAATAAAATCATGTTCCTTTACTGAGAAAAAAACACCTGGAAAAGACAACTATTTTGTCCCTTAAAATTCATAAAAAAGAGCATTTTCTCTTTCACCAGCCCAAATTCAAGTTTCAAGATGTGACAAATGAAAAATGCACACAGCCTTTGTTTTTCATAAAGTACTTTTCACTAAGAAAAAAAAGTCTTCAGTCACTGAAATGTGGAATGACTGGCAAAAGAGCATGAGTCAGCTTGATGTCAAACTTCAGAAAACCTTTATTTTACATTTTAGCAAGAGTAATTTCAATTGTATAAGTAACTGGACAGTCAACAACAAAACAGCCATATGAGACTCATCTGAAACTCAGTCTACCTTCACATCTGTGAGCTCCTTCCCTCACTTCCAGAGGGAATGAAAGGAATCATGACAGATGCAAACCATGGAAGCCTCAAATCCTGGCGATGTGCCAAAAGCAGCAGGTACCTGAGCCATTCAGCCTCTTTGTGCAGAGCCTGTGTGCATAGCTACAGAAAAATGCAGGCTAGCTGTGTCTATGGAGAAGAAATCATTAACAGGCAGGTCTTGAAAAAGCCTCTGGCTTTCTGAGTAATTCTATATCCAAGTTTGAAGCAGGGACATGAAGGAAGCAATGCAGTACACGAGTGGGACTGGTCTTGCCTGAACCGGTACAAGAACACAGAGACTCATCTTAACACAAAAACCTGATAAACTTGGGAACTGAAAAAGAGCACAGCCCTCCAGCAAGTAACTAACAATACACTCTAAGCTTTGAAAACTGTAAAGAATTACTGGTTTCAGAATTCTTCTGTTTTGAAACAAGTAGGACAGGGATGCAAGTGTGCCTAACAAGAACTCCAAATTCTGGCCTAAAGTCAGGCCTTTGGAGTATAGTTATAGCAAGTTACAAGGCAGCTGTACCCTCACAATCCTGATTTGAAAGAAATATGGCATCTTATGCAGATAAAAGTCAATAGGTAAATGCTTCTCATTTGGGGATTGAGAGGTGCAGGTGAGCCTGTAAAAGCCAAAGGCACAGGTAAACCCCTGAGCTCCGACTGGACCCATCCACTCTTCCTCTGCACACAGCATTAGACGTGAGTGTCCTGCAGCCTGGCACTGGGGAGCTGCTGGTGGGCTGCTGTCAGACCTGAGCCCCCAGGCCCAGGGTGCCCTGCCAGCAGCAGCTCCGGGTACCTCCTTCAGACTCCGAGGAGGGGCAGACACAGCAGCTCCTCCGAGAGGGGACTCTCCCCATCGCACTGCTGCCCCAGCCAAGGAGAGGGGAGCCAGCAAGGGCTCCTCTGCCACAAGGATAAATTAAGCAGACTCACCAGGCAGAAAGATGAGGCACCACCAAGCTGTGGTGTGGATTAAGATCCCCAGGAGTGCTAATGCATTTAGCATTACTAGCATTTAGTCTAACAGGGAAGAGTAGCAGCTGCAGCTCCAGGAACCACCTGCATGGGCAACCCAGAGAGACCAAAGTCTGCTGTTCACCAGAACTTCTGAGAAGCAATGGAGTAGCCTTCCTCAACCAACACTCTGGCTCACTTTCAGCACAGCTGCAATGAACAGAGAGCACAGCCAGCCTCAGTAAAATCAAAAGACAGAGCAGGTTATAAATGATGGTGCTTTCCGAGTAAATGTTACAATTTGTTTAACATTTTCTTGTCCAACAGAGACAGTTGATGGCAGACAAGATCAGGCTTTCTCTTCAGTCCTCATGCCATAGAAAACTCTGACACCAGTCTCACCAAGCACCAAAGAGCACGTGGACCTGAACTCGTGCACCCAGTGTTCCTGTGCACCTAGACAGCAATTCTTGCACCTGGCTCTTTTGACACCCATTGTATCCTGTTGCTATCAGCACAACATTCACGGAATAATAGACAGATCCCAAGCAGTATTTTTCCTCCTACAGAGCATTTTTAACAAGAAATTCAAAGAGAGCATCCTAAAAGAGGCCCTGAAAAGCATCCAAAATCCAAGGCAATGCTTCCATTAACCCTTGATTTATATTATTTAATCCCTTTCAGCAAGAAGAATAAATTGCAACAAAGTCACGCTTCAGTTATTTTCAGGGCTAGCTGTTTAAGATTATTAGAACAGTAAGGTTATAAATGTACCCCCTATGAAGGTAAGCATCAGAAAGAAAGATGAGCAAGTGTTTTTCTCTAAGGCTTACCAGCTGTTCAAATGCAAAAATCAGTACTTTTTTCCCTAATTCCAAGGTAAGTGCATCTTTGGACACAGCATTCTATTGACAGAGAAAGCTTTGACAGAGACTGCACACTGAAGAGTACATAATTTTTCTAACACTTACTGCTTTGCTAATCTCCATCAATTTAATGCTTCAGTATTCAAATTTTCATTTAAAGTGGCAAATTTAAAGTCCTTTTTGTTGAAGGGCAGAAGAGAAATATGCAGAAAAATAAAAATGTGTAAGTAATTTGACCAACTTTTATCTCTTGCATCTCCAAAGATATTTTTGACAGCACAACATAACATGTATACACCATAGTTTTTTGCAACTGAAAAAGAAAAACAGGCCAACACTTAAACTTGTCATGAGGTCACCATTCCTTCCTTTGAAAACCAGTGAGATGCACTGGTAGTTAAAACCTAGTGTAGAACAGCAGCACAAGCAACTTCTCGGTGAGGACAAGAGAAGCTGTGCATCCACCCAAAATTCAGAAACAGACCTTCAGAAAACAATGCTCAGCTCAAAGCTGAATGTCCACCTCCTCGCTCATCTGCTGTTCCCACGTGGGGCACTGCAGCCCCGTGATCTGACAATGCCATCAGCCCCACCACTCATCCCTTCCTAGAGCCCTTCTCGAGCACCCATGGGCTGCAATGCCCAGCACCCAACTCCATGCTTTAGTGTGCACTTCAGCTCATCATTTCAGTGGATCCACAAGGACACCTGCAGAACAAAACTCCAACAGCAGAACCACAACTTCAGACTTTACAGCCATTAAATTTTACAACAAGCAGTAATAGAGTAGGACATTTTCTCTAGTAGATATGGACAAATTTACACATCTATCACTGGAATAATTACAAGAAACATCTAAAAATTAATTACAACTGTATCCATCAGCATATTTATGCCAACACTATAACCATGTGTATCTAAGCATCTTACAGAATTTACGACCAGAAGAGAACATTAGTATCATCTTGTCAGGCTTGCTGAATAATACAGGTCATAAAAATATACAATAATTTCTACATTAAGCTTGATACAGCTGGAGTCTTGTCTTCCTATTAAAAAAACTAACAGTTTAATACTGAGCAAAGAACTGTCAAAAACTTCCTTAAAAACAGCTTTTTGCCTTAACTGGGAAAACGCCCACCCTACTACGTGCAAATTTCAGCAGTTTCAGCACCCAGCTGACAGATTATCACGAATGCAGTTCAAAAACTTCGCTAAGTTCTGTATCTATATATGCACTTAAAGATTAAGGTTGACGAGCAAAGTGAGCATAATAACTGTACTGCATAATGAACAGCTTGGGAAGCTCATCATACATTTCTTCGGGAGAAACAAGGTCCCTTCCCAAGTTTTAGCACCAAAGGTAAACAACAAAAATTTGTCTTCTCTGTGACAGCTGAGAAGCATAAAGCAACAGCTACAGAAAAGCACAGTGCCCCGGTGAGAACGGGAGATGAAACAAAAATAAGGACCTGTCAGCTGTTACAGCTTTTAGTGCTGTGCTAAAGTGCCTCTAGAACTTGCCTTGCACACAAGGCACCTGGAATCCTATGGGAAAATGCATCCCAAAATGTATGAGAGAACAAAGCCTAGTACTGCTTTTGGCCAGGAATCCTAAATCAGAACTGGAATTTATATTTGTCACTGGGAAGTGATACATGCCAAGGTGCAACAAAACTGAGATGCACCTATTACATGTCCGGACAGATTGTTATAGTGCCAAGGAAAGCTCTACTGCACTGTAAGCAGAGAGCACACATCCCAGATCTCACTGGGCTTGTATGTACCAGTATAAACTGTGAAACTTTCCATTAAAGATCATGCTGGGTATGATTAACTGAGTTATTAATTTAGGGATGGAAGAAACTGCCTTAGCTACCGCTCTGAAAAGCAGAATCATTAGCACTTCAGGTGATGACTGCAGTGACAAAAAGCCTTCCCTGCTTATGCAAGAGGACCTGAGCTGGATTCTCCCTCTCAAGGACCTTCCTCCCAATTCCACATCTCTCATGCAGGGCAGAACTGACCGAACCCAAAACACCTGCCCTCTGTACCTTGTCCCTTCCTTTGACTGAGCATGTCAAGACCTCTGGAAGGTGAAGAGCACTGCAACTCCTGATTAGCTGCTTTTCCAGCTGAACAGAAAAACAGACAACATTTGGGGCTCTTCCACACAGACTTTGGTGAGATAGGGAGCTGGAATTCATAAATTCATGGATGATTTGCAACCTGCTCAGTGACTTCACCACTTTCAGTTCAAAGTCACTATATCAAGACCATAAATTTCACCTTCATCTACTGGTTTTAATTATGCCCTTTGAAGATATCCATATCTGGCTGTACCTGACAATAATTTATGCTGCATACTTTCGCAGTACTAATAATTATGCTCTTGAGGATGATTTCATTCTCCTTACTGATTAATATTATAAGGAATTATTTGATCCCACCGAGGATATTCTCAACATGAGGTACTAAAGAATTACTGTTCAAATAAACAACGTTTTCCAAGAATAATTAGTTTTGTCATCAGATAATGGCAAAGCACTAAACAGTAATGACAATTAAAATGTACTTGCAAGCCAGACTACATTTTGTGGGGAAACTTGAGTGCTACAAGATGGCAGCTTACATTTACCAGTATGTCCACTGGCAGCTGTTATTAAAGCACACAGAATCCCTGATTCAGCAAGACCTGGCAGTTGCATTCCATCAGCTCCAAGGTGTACTTTGTGGGGACAGTTTCCCGGCTCACATTTCTCTATTGGCACATGACACATGCTGAATACACACTGGATGATGGAAGCAGGCTAAGTTGATGCCATCAATTTCAGCAGAAGAGGTAATGACAGCTTCAGTCTCCTTCAGCCATGGTGCACTTAGGGACATCAAGACAGCCCTTGTATTTTTCACAAAGAGGAATCTATCAGAAATTGCACAGATATTTAAAGTATCATAGGGCAGAGCAGGACTAACTGAGAAATGAGAAAATCCAAGTCAATGAAATAGTCCTAGCCAACAAAAAAATTAATTCAGGTACTGTCAGTGGCGTAACAATGCCCTTCCTCACATCAGTAAAAGCAGTGATAGCAGAAAAACAAGCAAACTGACATTACTGTATTGGATGACTATTTCAGTGGCCATCTTGGGAAAAATCCATTCCCATGGAAAAACTTATTTTAGAAGACTATACTGCACTATACTGATAAACCAATCTGCCTCAAGTTTTGCTGCCCTGGAATAAGAGCAGGTAACACCAGCTCATGAACTACTCCAAGGAGCAGATGTCTGCAATCCCGGGAAAAGTAGCTCTCCCCTCTTCTGTGGCTATGCCCATGTTACACCACTCCTCATCTCTAGGAGCACCAAGACTTCATCTAAATTAGCAGCACTTCAGCACACAGCATCTAACAGACACACACACAAAAGTCAAGGTAAGATCACAAGGAGCAATATCTGCAGGAACAGGACTCCATCTGCCTTGGTTTTGCAGAAGAAGAGTTGGACTAGGACTGCACAACTGCTCCTCACCTGAACATTTATAGTCTAGTAGCACTTTGTTTGATATAACCTTCCTGTGCCTACAGCAATTAGCCAGGTATTCGAAAAAAAATTGCTAGCAACAACCCTAGTGCAGTTTCCAAACTCATTTTGCAATGCTGGAACACTAATGTGCTGGGTCCTCCTACTTTTCCTATTAAACATTAACAGGGAAAGCTGTGAGACTGGGCACACTGAAGCTCTAACAAAATACGTTTGGGTGGCAATGTGGCACACACCATGTAAATATCCCTTCCCACTGCCTGAAGTGTAATGCTGATCTTCCTAAGAACACCTGTCCCAGTAAAAAGGTACTCATTTCTTACTCTCTGAAGTGCAACAAACCAAACTTCAGCTGGTATTAGAAGAGCTTGCCCTGACAAAGAGTTTTACGCTTCCCTTTTGATAGGTCTAGTATACAATCATCATACAGAAAGAATATTTTTTTTTTGCTATGTAAAAAAAAAAAAAATCAAAACAAGAAGAATTATTGTAGCCTGTGAAACAAGTAAAAACCATGGGAGCACAGAGCAACTTCGATGTAGAAAAAGAGGATTTTTGATCCTTTGGTCTACTATATAAAAAGAATTAAATGTGATCTAATCCCTTCAGTGGCTTTTCAAACTCTATTTGGCTTTTTATTTTTTTTCCTCAAGGATTTGAGTGAATAGCTAAATTTTAAGACATGAAACCTTACAAAAAGGGTGAGGGAAGAAAGCAACTGGAAAAAAAAGGAAGGAAAAAAGCAGGACACATAAGACCTGGCAGGTGTATGATTCACCACGACTTCAGACAAGATTTTCCATCATCCCCATAGTCTTGTCTGCAATCCTTTGAGTATATACAGCACAGACTGAAAGCAGGCAATGCTTTGTGCACTCTTGCACCAGACACCACAGGGACCATTTGACCTCATATTGCAGAACAAACCATCTTTATCACATCAAATTTGGTTACAACTGAAGTCTTAATTCTGGAAAAAATGCAGCAGATATTCTCATTAGCCCATAATTTCAGTGCATATTTTGCTCCTCAGCTAGTAAAATTAAGAAAAACAAACAAACCCTCCCAAACATAAAAAGGACATAAAGCATCATCTACTTCCCTAGTGCTCCATCCCCTTTCTACAAAATACCATGCTGCTAACAGTAAAGACCTCGACAAAACAAAACATAACCTGGATTTTTACCCATGGTAGCCAATACTCTCCCTTACAATCATTAAGCCATTGCCCAAGCTAATGGGAGTGGAACCACTCTACATAAAGGCAAAAAAAAAAAAAAATTGGCAAAATGTACTGTTAAATAGACAGAACAAGGAAAAACAATGAATACAGAAAGTCAATTTAAAATCAAAATCTTTACTAGAATGATTTAATTAATTTAGATGGTTTACTGAGCACTCAGATTTCCATCAGGTTTTTACAGCACAGATACGCTTTTCTTAAACCAAATTTTCATTCCATCTAAGTCAATTTTAGAGAGAGCCACTACTAAGTATTAAACTTTAAGTAATAACTTTCTTTAAAAACTCAGACTCTCTTCAAGAAAGTTTTCATTACAGTATATTCATTTAAAATTTTCAGAAATTGTAATAAATGCAACTCTAACACAAATGCCAGGTTAAAAAAAAAAATCCATTACCAACTATATTTGCACTGCAGTTTGAAGTGAAAATACAACCTGCAAAATATTTCCTATTTATTGACTTGTTTCCTCCCTCTAAAGTTTCAGAAAAGAAAGAAAATACTGTCTCCCTGCTATTCCCCCTTTTTTTCTTTACTCAGTGTATGGAAGAATTTAAAGTAAAAATCACAGTATGCCAAGCAAACATTTTCACAACTTGCACTGTAGAAAAAGTTTATAGTGGTCATCCTCAATTGCTTTATGTCAATTTTTCCCTTGGTGTTTTCACTGCAAAAAAAAGCAGAGGAAGTAGAATGTAAAACTCAGGGACTTGCCAAATTTAGCTGTTTGAACTGCAAGGGTTCAGTAACTACAGCTGAAAAGTGAATAAGTGAACTCCATTGTTCCTTTTTAAATTTCTGGAAACTCATACTGCACAATCCTTGGGTATCAAGTAACACAGGGCTCTGGCTTACCATATAAAACAACTGTTCTGTTATACAGAGTTCTCAGTGTCTTCCCCTACATAAAGAGCTGCTCACTATCACATAATTTTCTTGAAGAAATATTTGTGTTCAGGTTTCCTTTCATGCTCAGAAAGGTCCTAAGCCCACAGCCCTGGGCTCAGAGTGTGCACCTAAGAACATAATATCTGCCTTTCCCTTCTAGCTGGTCACAACTGCAAATGTCTGACTTGGAGAGGAAATTTTACTTTCATTCTTCAAAAACATATTTCTAAGAAGTGAGAGTTTTCCTTCACAAAAAGCAACAAGAATACATGGATCACAGCCACACTGTTACTCAGTATCATTTCGATTAAAGGCCACAGGAAAACAAGCTAAGAGCTAATGAAGGGCTCACAGCTGAACCCAGCGTACTGTCCTGCAGCCTGGATTCAGGCCGGGCTCTGGGCACACTAGGGATTACCAGATGGCCTCCTCACATCAACAGATGATAAGCAAGCACCACTCCCACCCTTCCAGACATCTCTAAACCTTCTGACACCATTACTCAAGTCAATGCCCACTCTAAAAGGTTCACAGGAGTCAGGGGTGACCTTCTAGAACAGGTGTAAGTCCATCAGTGAAATATGCTCCATAGGACCATATGTTAACAAGACACTTAACTGTGTCACTTAAGTGTCACCTGTCAGGCAAGTTTACCTAAGAGGAGCTGAATTCAGGTGAAAAAAAGAAGGCTCTATTGGATAACAGAACATGGAATTCACCTCAGCAATGCATTATGTTTCCATGACACAAATTCATCGAGAAAAGGAGCTCTTGGACATAGTGTTGAAGTCAGGCTCTCACATTACAGTAACACTTAAAACCAATATTGACAGTGGTGCTTGCACAAACTGAGAACATCCTCTTGGTGACCAACAACCTGGCCACAGCTGTGACCTCTGACATGAAACACTGCCAAGTACAGAGAGCAGAAAGAACATCTATCCAGGGCACAGTTTCCCTAGGGATCAGTCCCAAATTGGAACAAAAGACCAGTCCTGCCCTTTTCAAAAAGGCTGAAAATACATTTATCCAGAAGAACAGAAAATACGAACTAATAAAATCCAAAACCTAACAAGACAGGAATTAGTTACAATGAAGGTGAAACAATTTAGGCATAATATTTGACACAAAGCCCTCCCTGTCCCAGCATCCCTCTCTTTGTAGTGTAGTTTTCAGACCCATGTAGGAAGCATCGAGGGTAAGATATTGTAAGGAGAAGGCAAGGTCATGAACAGAGAGACAAACTTAGACCACTGGCATTATGTTCTTCAAACGGTACATTCCATGAGGAATTTTAAATCTACCACACATTTTTGCCACTTATTACCATTTCATCAACATAAGTACAAAATTTTCCAAGTTCAACCCTATATATACAGGGAGAAAGAGCTACTATGAATTCACCTAAAAAACTATAGTTAGATTGCCTTATTTTCCCTTATAAATGCTGAATTAATTTAGATTTTAATATCACCCTTTACTGGCTACTCTTGGCACTGACCAGCAATTCAGCACTAAAGAACTTCTGTTTGCCTGTAGATACCCAGTTTCTTTCTCCCCTGGTTATTACTGACTCCAGACTTACTTCTGCTGACATATAATTTGCCATTAATCGTGCACTTTGAGTATCCCCTAAGCTCAGCTGTCTCACAGAGATCAAGTTAGGGAGAAAATAATGATATGAACCAACTGAGGACAGCACAACACAATAAAAAAGCTAGCAAAATACTCTTTACTGTCATTTTCTCTAAAAGGCGAAGGAAAATGCCTGGGATTAGCAAGATAACGGGCATGAAGCAAACATGGTGAGGATAGGAAGGGAAAAAGTTCTAAAACTGATTCTCTTCTCAGTGTTCAAGTGATCTGTGTCTATGGTGATAACAGGAAACATTAATTTTACAATTATTTTTTTAGCTTATATTTTCTTGTTATAATATTGCAACCTTCTTGGGAAGCATCCCAATAAACCCAAGACTGTGTAAGGTACTACTTTCAGAAAGCACACAGATCTCAAAAAACACGTACTTGCCTATCCTCAAGTCTTGCTGGACAGGTTCAGTTCAGCCACTTCCACCAGTTCAACATTAACGCGTTCATTAACACAACCCTCATTTTCACTGGCTAAAGAGTTCTGCCATTGGCAGAGAACACACACACGCTCCTGTTGCTTGGCTGAAGTGCTTAAATCTCGCAAAAAGGGAACCTCTGCTGGCTGCACACGTAATTCACTTTTCTGAGCAACAGATTTCATCCTTTCATTATACTCCTATTCACCTGTAACCATTGCAATTTGCTTTGCAACCTGTACAACTCTTCCCTCCCAGTAATTCTGCGGTCTGCAGGCAAGACAGCAAAGCTGTTCTTTAGTCCATAGCAGCTGATTACAAACATCAAAATACAAGCAACATCCACTATGAGATTTCCCTCCGCACAGGTGTTTCACAATGCCAGTCCAATCCGAGTTCCACTGACGCTATTTTGCAATCAAGTCTCTTTTACTTATTCACCCTGCAACTTTTTATTTGAGTGCTAGGAAATGCCTTTTGGGGTTCCCGAAAGGAAGCATAAATTAGGTGCTTCCTATCCATGGATACATTGTCTCTGTGCTACAGCACTGCACCTTCAGAGGGCATCTGTCCCTCAGGACAGGACCTACTCTTTGATTCATACAATGGTATTGCTTACCACATGACAAAATAACCTTGCTTCTGAGTACTGTCTCTCAAAAATCTGCTCTTTTGCTGCAAGATTTTCTGCTTTTTGCAGTATGTATCTAATGCATGCAGCTCCACACTCCAGACTGCTGCACGTGGGAACACAACTGCCAAGGACCTGCTCATGTCTCAAGAGAGATTACAGGTAGGAAAAACACGACAACAGAAAATGCGGGAGGAGGGGGGAGGTTTTTGGAGAAAGAAGAGGTGGAGAGAGATGGGTTTATACTACAAAGGAAGACTAAAGATAGAATAATTCCTTTTTTACACAGTATCTTTCTCCTAGCTCTGCTTTTTGCTGGTACTGTAACAAGAAGGGAGATGAATTTCACCCTGAGATATCTGACAGCACACTAACAGACAAAGATCCAGGGCATGCTGGATTCAGATTCAGACGCCAGAACTGTAATCAAAAGAAAGGACTGTTCTTGCTTCAGGCTCTGAATTAATTTCCCCTTTCTGTCACTTAAATTACTATTGTTTTTCTTAAACTGTGCACACACACAGCTATTAGCTAAAACTAAACAAATAAGGACTGGCTCCCAAGGCCATTCCTGCAAGATGCCTGTCAATTTAATACAAAGTCATTCTGGTTGCCAATAACTCAAACAAAAAATACGCACACTGAGGACATGAAGAGAGAATAAGTTACCTTCTACTTCAAAAAGGAAGCAGCTGACTCTTCCTCTTCAGACACCTCACCTTACCTCTGTGGAAGTCTGGCAAGACTGACCAGTGGCTTTAAGGTCCAGTCTGGAAACCAGAACAGTCAGTGACTTTTCTTACTGGGAAGCATAAAATCCATTCCTGCAACTACTTTTCAAACTATATAGTGTATGTACACACACACCACATTTTTTATTTGGGTAGCCTTTAAAATGTTGCTACTCCATTAGTGTCAAATTTTATCAAATGACCCAAGTCTTGTGCCTCTTAGTAAGAAACTTCTCTGCAGTTAGAAGATGTTATAATGAGGTAAAGCACATCACATCAAAATCCTACAGAGTGCTAAATTAACATAATGTGATAAGATACGATGTGACATAACATCTTCATAAACTTAAACATGCCAGAAAATAAAAGATCTATCCTGTTATTTGAATCTAATCCATATTTAATCAGTCCCATCACTAGCCAGCAAGTTTAAAAGTTTATTTAATACCACCATCACCAATTGTTTATAGTGTCCCAATTAGAACTTCAGAAACAAGGTTAACAAGACACCAAGACAGAGAATGTATAGGTCTGCAGTAGCTATCCATGAGCGAACTAAAATCCTGTTTTCAGGGCTTAGCATTATTTCATCATGAACAGAATTAATATTCTGGTGATTACTGCGTGTATGAAAAGTTAAGCATATTTCTTTTTCTAAAAAGACAGCTTTCCTCTGTGTGGAACACAATGTGACACACAAAACCAGCACAAAACCAGAATTTATCAAAATCAGAAATACAGTAGGTTATGGTTCCAGGGAACAAACAGAATCATCTGAACTCACTGAACATCCACAGTAAGGCCAAGATCTGAAAGATATTACTACAAACTGTGACTTGAATACACTTTTTGGCCAGTTAAAAACATTTTTGCTAAAATAATATTGTTCATGGCATCTTGGCAATTTTAATCTAAACAAATCCTGGATAGCAGAAAGGCATGAGTATAACCCCTGCAACAACAGCTGAAAAACCCCAAGAAACATTCTGCCACTTGGAACAATCAATGCCTTTCAACAGATCTTCACTACAGAGCACCTTTCTGGACTTTAGATACAATGTCAGACCTCCATTCCACCGCCTCATCCACATTTTTTAAAGTATTTATGCTTGGTATTAAAAACAAAAACAAAAACAAAAACAAAACGGTATCTTTCTATTTGCAAGCCATGGGAAGCAAGGCACTTCTCCACCTAAAACCAGATACATGCACATTTAAATACATTCACGCAGCTTTTGCTTCAAATGAATGTTCTTTCAGGTAAAACCCCCAAATTATTTCCTCACATCATACGTCCCTCTTCTGAAATCTCAAGTCCTCAGACATATTGATCAGTGCTGCCATACACAGCAACCTGCTCAGATCCCGTCAGAATTGACAGAGCCTGTCAATTCCACTCTCAGTGACTCACTATCCAAAACTCTGTAAACCAGCAACAGCCCAGAATGGTGCTGTTCATTATTTGAGACAATAAACATGATTAAAGAACCTTCAAATACAATACATTTTACTAAATTAAATTGAGTGGCACAGGTATTTTCTTGTATCTTCATGACTGTGCTCATCTGCAGTGTTAGTAACAGCTTTTGCTTAAATAGTGCATTTTAAAGGGCAGAATACAGTTCAAAGAACAGGAATCCCAGTAAAACAAGAGAGTTCTCCATTTCAGGCAGTCTTGTCCATGTTTCTTAACCAGTACGTGGTCACTGCTTCAATCTCTCTCCAATTTACACACTAAATCAAATTAATGGGAAAAAATTGGCCCCAGCTCCATGGTGTTTAATTTATACAGAACTTTGCTTTAAACCTGCTTACAAAGTAAGTATTGTTATTTGGAGGTGGAAGCTCTGTTTGAACAAAGCAGTTAACAGATCCTTCGTTGTCATGTTCTGTTTTTTCACTCAGATAAGCAGAGCTTGCAGAAAAACCTTGTTTAATTTCAAGGTGGTAAATCTGCACCATTTTATTGCAGAATATGTTTGCATTATTCAAAATAATGCATTTTTAATTTATTAGGAATTTTGGCTGTTGTCTTCATACTCCTGGACTATTTGAAAAAGAGGTAATAGAACCAGAGCAACACCTTTCAGAAACCGTAGCTAGGTAATATATAGACTTGAAGACGTGACCAGAGAGTAACTCCTAGGAGAAAGAAGGAAACATCAGAAAGCAAGAAAATTAAAAACTCAAGAACATATGATCAGGTTTGCATGAGGGCAAGCCCCTAAATTAGATGGGAAAAGGTCTCTCAACAAGACACCAAGGGTAATTTTGATGGAGGTGGCACCAATGCCTACTTCCATCTCTCTGGTGGTTCCTTTCCCTCTCTCCTAAGGCATAGGATTTCCACCTTTTTCTCCAGATAAAGAGGTTCTTCTGGGCTATGTCCCCCATTGTTCTGGGCAGCCAGCTGTCCCTTGCACTGAACAACAGCCCCTATTCATGTCTCTGTGCTTCTTGGGGCAAGCTGGGATGTTCCCTTTTACCTTCCCACTGCCAGGAGAGAACACATGGTCCAGACAGACTGCTCCTGCAAAGGCCAGCCTCTGGCACAAACCAAGCTCCCTTCAGGCTGCCAGCTCAGGCAGCTGTTTGGCACCCACATCCCTTGCAGTGGAGTTACTAACTGAGGGGAGGATGATACAAACCCTTCCTTCGACATACAGAACCTGCCTGAAGTGGGGTTTCAAAGAACCAAGCAGAGTAGTTAAGTCCTCTACTACTGGATAAACATTAACGTTGTAAGAACTGAGCTGTAAATAAAGCACATTTCCTGATGTATCAGAAAATGTTTGAACACTAAAAAAATAGAGACTACCAGGTTATATCATTTCCTCTGCCTACTGAAAGAGGTGAGTGTGGTAGTATCCTTCTGTTCTGAGACAATCTGTACCCACAGAGCCTAACAATCCTCACCCACAGCCTCCTTTGTCCCACAAGCATGGCAGATTTGGTACAGTTTGCCGGGCACAAAGCCCACTGATACAGCAGATGATATTCTAATAACAACTAAGTTAACTCTTGCTAGCACAAACACTAATGCCCCGAGCCCAGCTTAAATCAGGACGGTCTACGACCAGCAGCATGAAAAGGTTCTCAAAACAGCTTTGCATTATGAGCTCCCCCCATCTCTTAAGAAACTGATTTTCAGGATTTACATTCAGTAAATCCATATGAAGTCTGTTACTTTGCTATGCCTTGTTACACGTGGCAGTTTTCTACTGCATTCTTACAGACCTTGCTGACAGCTGAGGCATTGCTTGAGTAGAGAATCTGCAAAGTTCATAAGGATAATGAGCTGCTTGTTTCTGCTGAGATTATTCTAACCAGACCATTCTACAAGCACACCTAGAAAATACTAGTATTTTGTACCATAGTTGGGCCAGGATTGTCCAGTGAAGGCTCTGGCCTTCAAAACTTCTAAAACGTAAGTGACAAAAATTGTTTCAAGAAATTCACAGGATTACATTTGCAATTACAGTCCAGGAAAACGGAAAGAAAAAAAAAAAGAAAAGGTAAAAAAACACACCAAAAAATCATTCCCTCATGCATTTCTCTTAGTTCAATGATTTCAAAGCCTTTAAGTCACAAAAGCTAAGAAACCCTTTGCCCATTAAACGATCATCTCAGCCTACTTCACTTCTGTCCAATAATTCCCAGTCCTAAACATCCAACTATGTATTCTCTTGATGGTTTCCTTTTACTTTTAAAAGCTTTCAAGTAGAGAGAAATAAAATTAATACTTATTTCTATCTATTTCCTTTCTGTCTCCCAAGTAGTATCACTGGTTTTTCCCAAATATAGATTTATTTTTTTCAAAAAAACCTGTAAGAGAAAGTTTCTATGCCAGTAAAAAGGACAGTTTACCTAAAAACATGGAAGAACCAAGGGTAAAATAAACTCAGAAAATTCAAAACAATTATTTCAAAAGTTCTTTATTTCCTGAAATAGAAGTTACGCTTGACGGTTGTTTTCTTTCATACTGAACTGAATTACCTGCAGTTAATAATTTCTCAGATAGAGATTATGATATTGAATGGTCTTTTTTGCGTCACAAAGCCTTAAACTGTGAAGTACACAAGAGATTGCTTTCTAAAAAAACACTTGATCCTATGGCAATTTTTCCACTAAAAATCATCTAGACAAGCAGTTGTTCTACAAGCATAAATATCTGGAAGGCCCAAAGTAAAAAAGTAAATTTATATACAAAGGATCCTTTAGAAAATCACTGCATATGTAAGAAAAATAAAATCACTTCATTTGTTGTTTTATCAAGCATGGTGAAGTTTTTGCATCGTGTACAGGAAATTAATCATGACAAACCTCCACCTACGTGACCTCGTTTCCCATTTGCTTTTGATGCCAGAAATCCACCGCTTCTGTTGATAACATGTGCTATTCATGCAACGCAGTGGGAGTTTTGAGCAAACAATGATGATGTGCAGAACACCCCAAGCACAATGGAGTGAGCGCAGTGCAGATACGCATTTGGAATGTGGAACCTGCACTGCTTCTGAGACAAGGTTTTTGTTAGTGCTCCCTGAATTGCCTTGTACAAGCCAACACACCCCCAAAGGCATGGACAAAAACCCAGTCTCAGAAGTACAGCTTTCACCTTCACCAGCTGATCCTATATGGATAAAGCTAATTCCCAGCAAGTACCTTGTCAAAGATTGAATATATACAGTCCTCACTTCAGTGTAGCTACAGGAGACTATTGCTTGTACTTCTATATGAGACTTACCTGAAAAAGTTGAAAGCTTGTTCCTCACCCCTGCTGGGATTCTATACAGAACAGATGTTTTTTAAAAACAAACAAAAAATACACTCATCTTGTGCGTGAAAACTCATACAAAGATTGTATTTGAGGAATGGAAAACATTATTCTTCAGAGGGAAGATAAATGGTTCCTGACCACTACACAAAGGTTATGTGGGTCACATTTGTTAACTTGTGAGATCCTGGCTCTGTATAGGAATTACCTTTCCCACAGAGATTTCTCTCGCCTTTTTTTTTTTTAATGTAAACGTGCCTTAATTATTTGCTATTTTTCTTCAAGCTTTAATAAGCCAGAGTCTCTATCAATCCAGACAGTACATTGTGATCTAACTTTTACTGTTGTTCTCTACAAGAAAAGAGGATCAGCTGATATTTGCTCACCATTGCAGGACAAAATGGCTCCTACATGTTACATGCCAACACGCACAGGCACATCCATCTAGTAGCAGCTGTCCTTAAGCAGGTTACTTCTACAGATAACTGCAAAGTACCTCCAGAACCTGGTGGCCATGCTCACACCACCTCTCCACTTCACAGGACAGGGCTCAGGCTGGAAGTGCAGGGAGAACAGAGCTTTCTCCTCACCTGAAAAGAAGACAAACTGAGCAGAATTCAGTCACATAACCAGCATTTCCTGAGCAAGGAGACTAAGTCGAGTCACGTACACCAGAGACAAAAAAACACTTGGTAGAGTCTCAAAGTCGGGCATGCTGTTATCCTGGAGAGAAACAGGGGGACGGAGCTTCACAGACACACTGTGAAGACAATGACCACTCTTTAAGAGTAGGGCTTTCTTGCTGCAGATTTTTACTCTGCACTTACTCCTTTGCAAACAAGGAAGATTTCACTGTGTAAACACGTGGTTTGTATCTCTTACCCAGACAGACTCTGAGTCTTGGTTTGTGACTTGTAAGATGTTCTTTTACCTGTTGCATCTTAATTCATCTAGAATTCAGAAAAGCTGCTCTGCTATGCAAGCTTAAGAACATTCTGAAGTTCCACTGGAATAGCACTTGAAAGCACTATCAGCTTTAAGCTAGTTTTGAATCATTCCAAATAGCGTCAGTTTAACCAAGCACCAAAGCAATTTCATGAATTGGGCCTAAAAACTCTCTAATTGTGTCTTACAGAGTGCCTAAAACAGCACATTTAGTTGCCAGATCTTCAGAGCAACTCTGAACTTGATCTTATATCCCAGGATTTCAGTGGAAGAACTCAGAACAGGATCCAGAGCACTACCACTGTGGGCATGCCAATATAACCCAAATCTCAGCACCTTACATGGCTGCTGCAAAGCACTCACTGATCCTTGTCTATAATCAAGAAGAAATACTAGCATTTCATTGTAATTTTGTAAAAACTATAAAAGGTTAATGGTCAAATTAGGCAGAGAACAACTATACCACTCTACGAGATATTTTTATTATAGGTGGTATGAGAGGCAGTATTTCATAAGACACGCAAAATACGACTCAAAACCCTGAACACCAACTTAATTTAAAAGCGTCTAGATGAAAAATCCGACTGACAAGTGCCATCCATCCCAACCAAATATCTTTCACGCTGTTAAACAAAGGACAAGATAGTAAAGAAAAACTGAATTCTGAGTGTTTTTCCTTCCCATCCCAGTCAAGCACAACATCTCAGTCCCACTTCTGGTCTCTCAATGACTTCTGCTAATACCTCATTGATCAGGCACTCCAAATAAGGTTAATTAGTAGAAAGTAATACGTTACTTTACATTTTTTCTTCTTCGTTGCTCTTCATTTGGTCTTCAATATTCTATACAATATGAAACTGCCAAGATACTAAAGATATTACTTAACATCTACGCCAGAGAGAAGGGCACATTTGAAAAAGAGAGCTTTTCAGAAGTGACTTCTTTTCATGGACAAAAAAAATGGTTGCAAGAAAATTGAATGGGGAAGAGAAAATATTACAGAAGGATTTCAGATTAAACATGAGTTTTACCTTTCACCACATCAGGCCAAGTCCTCAGTGCATACAAATCACCAGCGCTCTATTTCAATCAACAAAGACCATTCAAAAATTGGCCTTTTCCTCTCTCCAAATTCCACCTACAGTCTGCATCCGTATGTCTGACTTTTCCAGATCCCCTTCTTCAAATTCTGCCTGAAAATTCAGAAAGTTCATTTCAGTATAACTCAAACTCATATTATAGTGGATTTGCAACTGCTTACAGAATCTCATCCTTTAAAGCTGCACCGCTGAGGTAAAATAAGCCGGGGGGGCGGGGGGGCTGCGTGAGGTGTGGAATCTGCTTTCATAGAAACACAGACGTCAAAGAAACGAGCTCAAATTCTTGACACATAGTAACAGTTTTCCGGAGAACCCACGGTCAAGCAAACCAAATACACTTTCTCTTTTTCTCCGTACCAGAGGCCAAACCCCTGAGAGACCAGCACAGTCCGAACCCACACACCAGCAGCCGCCATTTTCCGACACAGAAACACCCGCGCAGCCCAGCCCCACAC
>VWZS01005167.1:4414-146471 GCA_013397075.1 Rhabdornis inornatus | reverse complement strand
CAGCCCAGCCCCACACACCGGCAGCCGCCATTTTCCCACACAGGAACACCCGCCCAGCCCGGCCCCACACACCTGCAGCTGCCAAATTCCCACACGAGAACACACACGCGCCACGCCCAGCCCAGCCCCGCCTCGCCTCACACACCGGCAGCCGCCATTTTCCGACACGGGAACGTCGGCCCGGCCCGGCCCAACCCCACCCCACTCCACACACCGGCAGCTGCATTTTCCCACATCGGAACCCCACCCGACACACCGGCAGCTGCAATTTTCCCACAGCGAAGGCTGTTGCTAACCTCTTTCAGTCTTTTCACGTCAAACAAGGCCCTACGGGTGTGGCGGCAGAGGCTGAACGCGGTCCCGCCCTGAATGCGAGCCTGCCCGGGACACACCACTTCTCCCCGCCTTAAGCGAGGTGCAAAATAGGCGGAAACTGACTTTCACAAACAAAAGCAACTCTAGAAAAGCCTGAAAATCCTGAGGGCCTGGGCCTGCTTTGAATCTTCCTGGGTTCGGGAGGAAAAAGGCGGGTGCCTTGCAGGGGGTGATAACTCTGGATGCCTGTTAAACTTGACAAAATCAGCCCCATTAGCCTACTCCCTCGTATTTTAGGACTTCATCTCCAGTTCACACTTCAAGAAAGTGTACGGAGCAGCCAACAGGGGCAAGTTTAAGTCAGGGGAGTGCCTCTCCTCCAGGCACACCACAGCATAAGTGGTATTGACAGTATAAAATTAAGTATACTGAAAGACTCCAAAAGTGGAAAGCAAAACCATCCCATTTGCTGCACCGAACTGCAGATGGATGCACAGGTTGGCTGTTTCTTCACTCCAGCCCTCTTGGCTGGCTGGGTTGGGATATTTTGACTCAGTATCAACATGTCTCGCCTAGTTTTTTCAACCATCCCACCCATGGACAAGAAGATTCCAAGTGGTTAGCTCCTGTGTATCTGGTGATTCAAAGGCATCTACTCCACAGCAAGGTACTGTAAAGTAAAGTAAAGCACATCTTTAAAGGCTGGGTGCACACAGGGGTTAACACCTGCATATGTGTGTCCACCATGGCCATTTTACAGAGGTTTTTTTATATGTTTGTAAGTTTGTCATTATACATTTACAAGTTTGTCATCTGCCCACGTTTTGGTTACTTATCTAAAGTCACAGTCTTAAGGGGTCTTACATGACTTGCAGTTTACTTATGTTAGGGTTACAAACTCAGCACACTATTCTATGTACATTTATCACATCTATTTTGCTAATACACACTTAATTCTTGAGCCAAGGAGCTAAGCAAGATGTGAAAGTGTGGGTTATGCATGGAGGGGTAAGAGCTTCATTTAAAAACATGAGAAGCAGGAGCATCCCATCTCTTTGGACGTATCTTACACATAAAGAGAACAGCTGGAACTGCTATGTTCTCCAGTCCTGTCAATCACACTGCTGCGTGTGCCCAAGATATGACTGATACATCCTGACACAACATATCAAAATGCCAAAAAAATCTGAAACATAGTATTATTTTTTGTCACTGAAGATGTGACAAGATCGTGTTATTTTTAAGTGTCATGATCTTTGGGGGAAGGAGAGGAATCCTAACATTCAGAAGAACTTCTTTTTAACTAATGAGCAGATAATTACAAAGTTGAGCAACAGCATGAAAGACACCATCTTTTCATCTGATTACTCCACACCTCCAACACAGACCATGACCAAGAAAATAAATCTTGACATAATTCATAACCTTATCTATATTTCAGAGAACAAAGTAGGAAACCTGCCAGGGAGCTGGGTACTAAGACAGTGGGAGGAGAGAAAACAGTCTCATGCGGCCAGAAAAATACCATGCAAACATCTAGGTTATCATTCAAAGCATGATAATATTTGGAGTTTCCTAGAGGGTTAATTTACCAGCATACAACCTGAGACTCTTGATTTGTACAAGCTACTTATCAAGTTAGTCTTAAACACATTAATGGGTTCAGTCTGCAGAACACTCCGACAATGAAACAGTTTATCAAACGTTTAAACATTTAAATTACTTCCTTCCAGAATTAATCTTCTGCCAGTACCTTTGCTCCACTAGCAGGTAGCTCAGTCTCCAACATTTATAATAGTAATTTTTATGATCCTTATTTGAAAACTAGACAGACAAGCACCCTGGGACCAATACCAACATCACTAACATGAGACCACTAACAAACACAAAATAATGACGTAGGCACATTCTCCAAGGTCCTGGTCCCTAGGTTAGCACCTTTAGCTCAAGATGAGACCCATTCACAGCTTTGTTCTTTAGTAAGGGGACACCCTTGGACTGCTCGAACTGCAGGCAGCTGGTGAGTCTCTTTGGGAGTGACAGCATTCCAAACACTTGAGACAAGCTCAACGTGGCCTCCAGCCACTTAATCCCCCATCCCATGGATCTGCTGTACTCACAACCACAGTGCCAGGACCCACTGCAGCCCTCTGTGAGATGCACCACCCCTCTTCCAGAGGCACTAGCACCACTTTGCTCCCACAGCAGGTCAGGATGAGGCAGGAGGGGCTGCTGGCCACGGGATTTGCAGCTATTCCTGCACGAGGGTGCAACCAATGCAACATCCTGCAGATACTTTGCTTCAGTTCTCTTCTGTGCCAGGGCTTCACCACAAGGAGCTGAAAGCAAAAGGGCTTGTTTTAGCTTTGCAGGAATGGTTAGGTACAGACTGAATATCAGAATATGCACTGACTTTCCTGTTACACCAGGGAGGGCAGTTGAGCCTGTGCCCACACGGTCCCAGCAGCACGTTACAGACCCTCCACACCAGATCTCATCCAGCTGGTTTGTGTTCCCGCGTGGAGGGAAGGCAGTGAACCATCCTTTTCTGCCTCAAACACCGAAAAATATCACCTCTATTTATGAGTAATAAAAACGGAGGAAGTGGCAAGTTTATAGCCAGGAATTTCTAAGGTGTCCCAGGTAAGTAAATCTCCATTTCCCACTAAGTTTCAGTCAGATTTAGACACTTAACTCCCTTAGGTCTGTTTGAAAGTCCCAGTCCAAAACTAATACAACAATGAATAGCAGCATAAACTGTACAAGTAAGCTGAAATCAGTTCAACCTTAAGTATCATATATCTAAAGTTTGCTGTAATAAAAATGTAGTTTAATCAAAGTGAGAGCATGCTTTTAGCACTGGTATTATTCCCAGTTTCCAAAATAAAGCACTGTCACTGTGGCTTAAAGCAAGTGTGTAGAAATAACAAATTACATTCCGACAATTTCTGCAGTCACTTGGAATGCCAGACATACTCATAACTAAGTGAAAAAATATTCTTCAACTGTTTTTTATGTCTTGTGAAATGTTCTGCTTTGTAATTGGTCGTCTTCTATAGGCATTATTCTAAAGCACAGAGTCAAGATACTGTGATGTTCTGAGGATCTGCTGTAGTGCACAGTGATTACATCTACTTTCTTCTGCTGCAATAGTTAAAAAATAAATAAAGTTTACAATGTCTACCCTATATCACCTTCTTCAGTATCAATTCACTTTTATCATGCACAGGGTCAGAATTTAAGATTGCTGAGGGAGAAACGTGAACAGAGTTCTACGATTATCTAAATTAATATTTTTTTTACATTGTGGCTTCCTTGACAAAATACCTCAGCAGAAAATTTGATTCAATTATTTTCTTACTGGAGATATCAATGATACTCAGCAAAACAGTCAAAATATAATTTCTCTAATCTTTAGGCTTGCACTCACTACATAATGGCTAAATCTCTCTCTGTACCCCTTTTCTTGTTCTTTAAGTTAGCATCACAATGTGGAGTATAGTAGAAGAGACAAGCAGGCTATTTTGTTAATGATGCATGAAGCAAAATAAAATATACTGTAATTTTCTACAACTGCAATGTATTTGATTTTGGAATGCTGGCTACTGTGAAAAAATTGGTTTTACAGTGAATTGTAAATTACTTCTGTTTAGACAAACTTTCTACACAAAATCCCACATAACATGAAATAAAATATTTCTGTTTTTCCATATTAAATATCTGTGAGACATACTGTAAATTCCAGAGCAGTCAGGTTTGCCATTACATGATCAAATCTTAATAAGAATGTATTTTTCACACAATATATTCCATAAAGTTCTTGTGGACATACACAGTGGATATAAGCACTTTGTCAAGGGTTTCAAATAGCCTATGAAGTAGAAAATAGAGGGCTGTTGGATAATATTTATTCCTTATATTGATATAATGAGGTGAAAGGTTTTAGTGTTGCAAGTACTAGTCTAAAGAGTCTAAAAATCTTAAGATGAGATGCTTGAGAAGAAAATGACAATGCCTTTTGAATTCCACATATGAAAAGAAGAGCCTGCTGTAATAAAATAAACAGTTTGCACAGCCACAAGAGAGAGAAAGAGGGAATTTTGTGGACTAGATTTTCACTTTGGCTGAATATACCCAGTTCCACTGAGGTCAATGTGGCTATGCCAGTATAAACAAGCTGAGGACAATTGGATCCTCTAAGAACAATATGGAAGAAATTGTATTTAGTCTGGTCCGGATGCTTTCTCTTTTTGTCTACTTTCAGTCAAATGTAAGATACAGAACACATTATTATATGAGCCTTGACATTAAAATAAATATGACAATCAAAATTACGTTAAATGGAAAAAAATATTTATAGAAAATAGTGGGAGGTGATGTTCATCAATCATTTCTGTAAGGCTCAGTCTGTATGCCTTAAATGTTGAAAATAATTTCAAGTTACTTGGCTAGGGAAGGAACATGCTATTTTCACAAAGCAATTCAACTAGACAATAGGGACTACATCCACAAAATGTCTTGGGTGTTAAAAATGGAAGATTTCGAAGCTGCACTTCAAAGCATCAAGTTTCCTGTGGAAACTTTACTGTGAGTTAAAAAAATCCTTGGTGTGAGGTGAATAAGCTAGTAAAATTCCAATCTCCAACAAAGTTGTACTTCTTCCATGCACAGACCCCAAACCCTCAGAAGTACACATTTATTTTTTGGAACAGCCTACTTAGAGAATCCTGGTTTTTTTAGTTCTTTCTTTCCTTTTCCCTTCAGTGATCTTTAAATCTACCCTTCTATATTCCACAGAATCATAGAGTGGTTTGGTTTGAAAAGGACCTTAAAGATCATCCAATTCCAATCCTCCTGCCATGGGCACGACATCTCCCACCAGACCAAGGTGACTCCAAGCCCCATCCAGGCTGGCCTTGAACACCTTCAGGGATGGGGCATCCACAGCTTCTCTGGGCAATCTGTGCCAGGGCCTCACTACCCTCACATGAGGAGTTTCTCCCAATATCTAACCTGAACTGGCCCTCTGGCACTTTGAAGCCATTCTCCTTGTCCTGCCCCTATACATCCAAGTTCCAGGCTGGGTCAGCACTGGGTTACTTTCTTTTATTACTGCAGGTGTCATTCTCCTTTAATGCATCTACTTTGACTTACTGTGATTACTGTCCTGTACCAGAACTACTTATGGATGAGGAACGGCAAGATTTACTTACATAACTAGTCCTGGAATTTTGCAAAATTTTCTCATAGGGAAGGTTCAGTTCCTAGTTTTCTATTAATTTCAACTCTTACGCTCACCCTGTCAGCCATCCACTTGGAAGGCCAGTTCTAAATTTAACAAAGCTAAAGTTACCTGAAAATAGCTTTTAGCTAGTGAACGAGATCTTACAGTCTATCTCATTCTCCAGTCAGTTTTTGTCTAAAATAAACCACCTATGGCAACCCAAAACTTTCAGAACTAACAAAACCTTGTTTTCCTACTTACCTGGGTTTCATAGTTCTTAGGCTGACATGTAAGCCCTTTCTGAAGCTTTTCTAAGGCTTAGGTGCTCAGCACCTTTCTTTGCAGTGTAACATAAAATGTGTTTGTGTTGTATCTTCCCCTCCACGCACAAAAAGAAAGAGATTTTGCTCTCCTGCACTGCCATTCACATTGATGAAACCTACAGGGATTGCATCTGTACACTGCTCAAGTAACTCAACAATTCTTACAGGGAAAGGGGATGTATGCACACAGTGTCAAAACCTCCACTTCTCTATGGGAAAACCAGACTAACAATAAACCTGTAAAGATATCCTGAAACAAAAATTCTTTGCAAGCCCCTTTTCCTTAGGCTCTTCACAGCTGTCTGTTTCTTCTCTGACCTTCTTCTCTGGTCAGATAACCATCTGACCTTTTTTCCTACTTTTTCTGCATCTGCTATTTTTCCCTGTGTGTCTGTTCTTCCCTCATTTCTACTTTGCCTCTTTTCCCTGGATCAAAGTGGAAGGAAGGACATTTGAGGATCATTAACTTGTGGACCTAGAGGCATATATGACATTGTGACAGATATCACAAAGAACCAGCACTTCATCTGCTCCCCAGGAGTGGCTGCTGGCACCAGCAGACAAGTGCTGGAACTTCCAAAAGCACATTGTCCTGCTGAAGATGCTGACAGCCTGTCAAGCAGAGCACGTGGCACTGAGGCAATGCAGGTTATGCCAGTGCTGGAGAGGTCAAGAAAGTAGTTTAAACTTTCTACCCTAGGTATTATTAGGTTTCTTTTTGGGTCTAGTGGGAAACTGAACAAAACTACAATAAATTACTATCCTCTCTGATAAGAGACGAACTGTACTTTCTCAAAATGTAATTAAAAATTTCCTTGTTGCAAGTAATTTCAAAACTATTGTCAATCCAAAAATAATTCTAAAATTCTTACTATCCTAATCCAAGCTTGGTTAATTTAGTAAATTCAGCCTCCTACATCCAGAATATAAATCCCCAGCATTATCACTTTGTTTTTAGAGGGCCAGAGCTAGTAGCTTTTTTTATTTTAATTTTTCCTATCTGTGTCATGTTCCTATAACATCTGAAAACCCACAACACTCAGGATAAATCCACCTAATGAAGTCAATGGAGTTCTGCCAGGTGCAAAACAGTGCAGAATCTGTCTCCTTGTTCTCATGATGGAGTGCTCCATCAGCAAGAGAAATTGCTGTCTAGCTTTGGCAAGATCACTTGGATGCTACTGCATATATAATATTCCCTTTAAGATGACTGCAATTCAAGAACCTTCATGGAAGATTACTTTTTTTAATTAACAAAATCACTACATAGGTAGCTATAGCATATCCTCCAAAAGAAACTTAAAATTCATTTCAAGTCATTTGCTGAAAATAGGTTAAATAGAGGCTTTCCTGTAATTCAATTTTATATAACTTGCTACGAGACCTTTCTCACAAGGAGAGAATGGCATCAGAAGGGCAAGTTTAGAGAATGTGCAGAATCAAAGAGCAGCTGACATGGGAAGGCACCTCTGGAAACTGGCAAATCCGGCCACCCTGCTCAAAGCAGGACGCTCAGGGCCACGGCCAGTCCGAGTTTTAAACATCTGCATGTGATTAGCACAATGGGGCTTCAGGGTAAGCTCGGCCACTCACATGCTGAAGTATTGCTTTAAAACTTTGAAATGCTAGTGTGTCCCATAAACATTAGTCTGTGAATTTTGCTAGTGACACTTTACATTTACATCTTGACTGAACCTCTACGGCATCAGTTACTGATGATCTTTAATGTAACTGTGAACAAATAACATCCTTTATCTTAGTATAAAAGAGCAATTACATATTTTTGGAGGAGTGATTTATAGCTAAATGGGTTGAGTTTGTACAGAAAACATCCTGATGAAAATCTCCATTCATCCTATTAAACTCTATTGGAGAAATAAATCTAAGCTTTTTGGAAAACAATAATGAATATATACAGAAATTATCCTCTGTAAAACAGAAGAGCTGGACTTTTAACATTTCACAAAACAACTTTCTCTGGTCAGAATCAAGAAAGATTGAATTTTTTCCCCTTGTTCTATATATATCTGTACATTACTTCACTCTGGACAATGAGAAAGGCTCAAGTGCTTCAAAACAAAACTTTTCCTGGGGCTGCTGCATCCCTGTAAAGCCGAGTTTCCAGTTCCAGTGGGTTCTGACGAGTGGAGTCTGATATACAGAGTGCCACTGGGGAAACCTCTGCACTGCAATGACCAGAGCGAGGTGCAGAATTTAGGGCTACCATAAAAAGCTGGATGCATACCTTAACTTGAAATATGATTTTATCTGCAGACATACAGCCCTGCAATACTTTTTTTAGAGAACCACAGATAAAATCAAGCCTGCTCAGTTTTGTCTGCTCCTACAGCCAGTGCTGTACTGAAGGCTTTGGTTGTATGTGTGGAGCAAATAACTTTGTGTAACTAGAGCGTGCAACCCAGATCTGACGTACACCACAGCGATCTGATTTCACATTGCATAAATGTCTGACAAGTATCATAAATAAATCAGAACACATTAATTGCTTTTCCAAGTCTCCTAAAATCCATGGAATTCATTCCTGAGTGAATTTGGTTCCTCTCGCCAGAGAGAAACAAACAGGAAACAGCCAGGACTTCCCGGTAGCCATTTGCAGCCTCCCAAATTGCAGACATATGTGAGATCTAATCAGGAGCCTATAAAACTTGTGCTTCGTTGTATAAATAATATTTGGAAAACTTTGTAAAAATCCTGCAAGCACTGTGCACACTTCCTGAAAATGCACCTGGCAGAAAAACTGGATTAATACTTGAAAGGTCTTAAAAATACCTGGAAAGATTAAGCATTCAGGGTTGGGACCATGACAAGTACTACCAAAAACCAGGAGCATTTAAAATTCCCCAGTCAGAAACCCCAGAAATATTAGTACACCTGTACATGCATGAAGAAATTATATTTGACAGCACCATTTGTTAGCAACACACTTCACTACCTCTTTCAGCTTTGCCTCTCTTACACAAAGTTCTTTGGGGCATGGCCTCTCCTCACTATACTTGGGAGAAGCTCTCCACAAAAACTGGGCCTTGCCTGTGGAACAGCCATCTATCTGATGTGGTGATGTGCTCTAATCCAATACTTGCACTACAGGACTTACAGTGCTGAATTCATGCTCTTCATAAAGTACTTCCCATTAAATAACATCATTTCTTATAGTAGTACAATGAAATAAGATATAGAAATAAAATATCATCCTTCTAAAATTTATTACAGTGCTGATACTGGCTTATGAGTATAATTTAACATCACTCAGTATCTTGGCATTATTCATATTATTTTCCAATCTAGCAATCACAGGAAGATTTTGCAATGCACCCAGACAGAGGATTTATAGCAGGCAGTGGAGAACATTTGTTTAAAATGTCTTTTAAAATATTTTCGATACGGTTATCCAACACAAAAGGCTTTAATTTCTTCTTCGTCTGTTTCTTGATTCTTTCTAGATTAAGAAAATGTCATCTTAGCTTTTAGAGATAACTCCTTCTTAGTGGTCTCCCAAAATGCTTTCCTTCCAAATCACTAATATTCCTTCAGACTGAAAAGTCAGATTTCCTATGATAATGCAGTGGAAAAAAAATTCAGTACTTTCCTTCCCCCTCTCTACAAAAAGTCAGGTATCCAGTATAATGTAAATTTTCAGTTCAGTGTCATGATAACATATTTTTGCTATGAAATATGCTCTTCATCTTCTTGAGGTGCTTGATCATTTTGTCCAAAGTGAGTTTTTTTCATCTCCCTGGACTTCACAGTTCCAACTTCTTCTTCTATACTAGTAATTTTTAACAATTTTTTTTACTCCACTATTTGCAATACTACCCTGTCTTTAGTGAGTTTGACAAACTGTAGACCTAATTTTGGTACCAGACCAGCTCCTCACCAGAGTAACACCAGTAACTGTCACAAAATCTCTTAAGATTTATGTTAATCTAAGTGATACCAATGTCAAGCTCTAACTCTTTCCAGCTAGGTGTCTTGGGGTAGCAACAGTTTATTGTTGCTTCATTCCAGGCTTGCTGACAGGATTGTGCCATGTTTCATTTGTGATGAAATGAAAATATTCTGATGAGATTCGGGGCTGGGTGTGTGTGCGTTCCATTGAATTCCAAGTTTGGAGCTTTTGATGTGACATGTGCACATCACCCAGATGACAGCTCTGACCGCTGAGCTGTCCTGCAGCACTCACCATTGCCCTGCTCGCTCAGCTCCACACTGCCAGTGCAGGCAAAGCCAATGGCTTCAATTAGCCCTTCGGATAAAGCCGTGCCAGTGCGTGGCATAAACACACTGATCCCTACAGCAATATGCAAAGCGTCTCTTCCCACATCCCCAGCTTCTGTGCAGCTCTGCAGCACTGTAATTAAGTCTAAGGAGACTTACAGAGTTACACTAATGCTTATGTATAAGTACATGTCCCTCATAGCTATTTGTTCAAGGCATTCTTCATATCATTTAACTCGCTTCAATTATGCAGATTGTATTTTGCCTACTGATGTTTTTGCACAGTGATTGTATAAAAGTAAATGTGACCTACAGGATTTTCAGTATTAGTAAGTTAAGACCTAAAAAGATTTGACGTACAACTTAGTTTTTTCCCCACTACTTTTTAAATTCAACTGCTATTACAGTTACTTCCTGCAGTTAAAACTTAATGAATTTGTACTTTAATTATACCAGAGTAGACATAGAAGATAGTGAGGAAATAGAATAAGTTTATTTAAACTTTTTTTGTAATACATTTTGATATAACTAACCCAAAAGTTTCAAAAATAAAAGTTTTAGAATGGTCTTTATATAGAAATAAATTCATTATTAGAGTAAAGCATATTTCTTGCCTTAGTCACACAAACTGTATTTTACAGACAATAGATTTACCAAATTGCCCGTCTTTGCTCTTCACAAACTCTGCTTGCACAACATAAAACTGTTAGATGCAAGAAATGTTTAGATGAAACTTGACAGCCTAGCTTAAACGTATGTTTCTTGTTTGGTTTTGCTCACTTGAAACAGTACATTTTTCCCCATCTGAAAATTCATCCAGCATTCATCTGTTAGATGTAAACAAGTCCTGCAAATAAAACAATCATTGCCCAAAACAACACCCAGATTTACAAATGTAAATTCTCATCTTCAGCCCTGCTTCAGTGTTTAGGAGTATTTAATCTCCTTTGGGCCTGGATTCAGCAAACCATCTAAAGCAACTCCAATAAATGTTATCAACTTGTTACACATGGTACTCCTGGATTTAGGACTTTCTGAGGATGCAAAACACACAACCCTTGTGTGGCTGACAGAAAGCACCTGTAACACGTCACTGTGCCCCAAACTGCCCAAGGTGTCTGCAGTGAGCAAGGAGCTCACTTACACATTTTGATGTGTAAGACACAACGTGTGTGAGCAGCATGTGATTTTCAAGGAGCTCAGGGTATACCTGGAAGCAGTCTGTCACTTAGGTGGGCTTGATCAAGAGATTAACAAGTACATAGACCCCCACCAAAATTCAGGAGCTCATCAACTACAGAGCTTCCAGACAAGAGGAGACAGAAGGTGGACCGCAGGCTGCTAGGTGTGGCACCTGCAGGGGAGGCTCCCAGGGGCACTGCAAGGACAAAAGACTTTCTCTGGGGAAACACCACACAGACACAGGGGGCACATCTGAACAAACACCTTCTAGTGCAAGTGCAGCACCACCATTAGCATGACAGGAGAGAGAGGGAAAAAAGGCTGGTCAGTGCTCTGAGGCAGATCCATCCAGACCTCCTCCATGGGATACCCTCCCAAAAAGGCTGAAGGACTTTTAAATGCAAAATAATCCTGAGACTGAGATTCCAGAGGGACCAGAGGGAGAGGTGACACGTAGATTTGCTGGTTTCTGACACCTAGACTTGCCGGACATTGCCTTGGTCTCTTAGGGCCCACACTCTCCCTTTCACTGAGGTGGTGGAGACTAAAAAAGATGAGGACACTGACATGCTACCAAAGAGAAGCCAAAAAAATTCAGTCTCAGATGCCTAGTGTATGTAACCTAAAATAGGGGAAGAAGTTAAAATGAAATGAAATGAAGAAACTTTAGATGCATGAAGAAATTGAAACAAACTGATAGTAAATGAACTAAAAGGTAGCAGAGGAGAGAAAAAAAAAACCTGACAAGAATTGAACTACAAGAAAATTAATTGTGACTTCTTTTTTAGGTATTCAGGTTGCTGTGTGTAAACTTCAGAGGTAAACACTTATGCTCTTGAAGCACACAGAGGCTTCTTGCCTTTTTATAGCATTGTGAAGTACTCACAGAAGCATTAGGAAACATCATTTTGCTAAACTTACTTGACAACTTCTTGAATGTACAACTCTGGATGACAGTTATGTAACTTCTCCAGGTTTACATGCAGACAGTAGTTTTCAAAGGATGCAAATAAGGAAGCTTTTCCTTTTAATTCAATCCTATGTGCCAATCATCTACAAAATGTTCTATACCTTGAGGGGAACAGACAGTAAAATCTACCACCCTTGATGTGTTCTGCTTTGTTTTGGTTTGTTTACTGCCTTTGCTTTTGGTGCCTTACAGATGTTTTGCTCATTTTTGGTATTTTTAAAACACTGTTTTTAGTATTTGGCATGTGACTGCCCTGCAGTGAATAGAAGTAAGAAGCTGTCAGTCTGACAGGCTTAGAGATTGCTCTTTCTCTATGCTGTCACTGTATGTGTGATATACAGAGCCACAAGAAAACGACAGAAAAAGCCTCCCTGATGGAGCAAGTCCCTCTGTGCCATTATTACTGTTGTTTGTTGTGCTGCTGTGCAGCTCCATTGTACTGGGTGCTGTGCAAACTCACAACAGAAGTCTATTCCTGCTACAGAGCCGATACGGTGTAGATCATTAAATTAGCTACACATCACAGGTCCTGCAAGAGCACAGGAAATCATTTAGCAGGTGTGGGAGGAAGCTGAAAAGCCTGCCTTGCTATTCAGCATTAGCTGCATGTCAAAGTCCATGTTTTTTAATGTAAACCCCAGGCCAGAGGCAGGCTGTACAGAAATCCTGCTGCAGGCTTCTCTGGGTGACCAACAGACCTCTCCAGGCAGCAAGGCAAGCAACAATCAATGGGAAAGCTGAATTACCTGCCCTTGTGCAGCTCTAATGACTGAGACACCCCAAATACATGCAGGTGTCCATCTTTTTCCACTAACACAGAGTTGGAAGCATCGACTCGATCCTTCTCATCTTATGTAGTTCATAACACTATAGACAGTAGTGCTGGAACTGACCTCAGGAGCTCATGTCAGACACCTCCTGCCAAAAGGTAGGATCACTAATTCCTGAAGCAATTTCTGATCATATGTTTTGGCTCACAGAAGAGAATGAGCAGCAACCCCAAAATCCTACTTCGGCATTTATTCATTCCAGTCATTAGCAAGTTTTCCTGGCTTCTAATCCCATATCTCACCTGCTACACCTGTTTTACTATATCACAGTAGCAGAAGAGTTGTAGTAGATAGACTTCCCCTTTGCAGTCATCACACAGAGAGCTGAAAACTAATTTCATGTCTCCCCTCCATTTTCTCCTTCTCTAGCTAAAGCCCTGGTCCTCAACTCTGTCCCCATAGGTCATGTTTTTGATACCCTTGGTAGTTCTTGCTGCTGTCACCCTCACTGGGACACCTGCCTTTTTCTTAATGACAGGGCACTGTTGACTCACATTCAGTTTGTGAGCCATTTAACAGCTTCAGATCAATGCAGTAACAGCTCTTTGTGCTATTCATTCTTTTGATTTAAGGACTGAAACTTGTTTGAGTGTTTCCTATTGCAGCACATTTCTTTCACCTATTTTGCAAGTTCTCAGTTTTCCTTTGCACACTTCCTCCATTCCTCTGTTACGTGTTGTACTTCATGTCACAGCCCTGTGCAGGGAGCGATGAACATTCATCCTTTTGTGTTAGCACTCAAATCCATTACTACAGCTCTTTAATTCACACGTATCAGGGAGAGTCTGGAGCCTGCCAAGAGCACCAGAAGCCAGCAGCGGCGCCCCAGCCCCGCTCTCCCCGCAGGCTCTCCTAGCGATCCCTGCTCCGGAGCAGCAGCCTCACTGAAGTTATCATCCTATGGAATACAACAGGAGTGCTGCACACAGTGACTGATAACGACTTTAACACCCTGAGAAGGGATTTACAATACCAGCTGGGGCAGAGACCTCCGTGTCTCTAAAGCAATAGTCTGTAATTTTGAACAGGTCTGAAGGGTGAGGTCTCAACAGAAATGCATTAAAAACTTGTCTTTGGCAGGAAAGTCAGGGATAGACATGCCTGACTAGAGAATATTGAACCAGAATAGGCATAAAAGGGTCCTGCAGACTGGCCTGACTGCCTTGACAGTCAATCATTATGGGAACTCTAGTGTCTTTCTAAGTGGATCTTTTTAACATGAGAAACCAGTTTAAATAACAAAAATATTAACACATTTACTGCTGCTCTTTATGGTGTAATAGTCACTTTGTGACTTATGAAAATTAGTCTTTTAGGAGTTCTACAGAGCTGGGAAGATGAAAAGGTCAAGTTGCATTGCTCTGAACTTGCCCCTTTTAATGCTTTACTGCTGAAATACCGTGACTTTTGGTAAGAGCCTAGTCCTGTATAAAACCCACAAAGCTAAGAACACTTGATCATTCCTTCAGAATTAATTAATTTCCCAGAAACCAACTAATGCGTTTTCGAAATAGCTGCAGGCAAATGTTAATAACAGATTAATTTTTCATGCCTTTGAGAAATTTTTAGACAAAATGAAGATAGGTTCAACTTCCCTTTGAGTTCCAAATGCGTGTAAGATAACTAGTTTACATATTAACCTTTGTAATGAGACATATATCAAAATGGAAACAACTTTCACCTAGAGCAAAAAGATAATACCTTATTGTTAAGCTATTTAACACCAATAAAAAGATAAAGTTTCAGTAACAAAGGAAATAATAATTATCATAACTGTCTCTTTAGGTGAGATTTTCAGAGAATACTCAAACTTGCTTCTCTGAGACATGCTTTGATCTCAGAAGTTTAGAGGACAGTCCTTTGCATGCAAAAGAGGTCACTTTTGATTAGTTTATAGCAATGAGAGAGCCCTGTTCTCACTAAATTAATTTATGACACACTTCATTTCCAGGGATGGAGAAAGAGGTCACTTCTTAGAAGGTTGGCAGCTTGTGCATAGGGTGAAAATCTGGAGTGACACCTGGTAACCCCAGCTCTGATAAAAACACCATTCTTACCCATCAAGAAAAAGTATTCTCCCCTAACCTGCCAAGTATAGGTTTAGTGTAAAATGCACAATGTTTGTGTGCTGACATACTGTGAAACCTGTTTCATGTACAAAGAGTTCTTCCCACAACACTGGGGCACTGGAATCCCCCACTACCAGCTCTTGCATCATAACTAAAACAATAATGTCTTGGTTCTTTATGGAATACCTGAAGCTTCAGCACGTCACGGAGTGTGGGAGATGTGGGACATGGTGATAAAGTTGTCAAGCAAAATGGCTGCCTTTGCCTTATGACTTTTTTATGTCTGTGCATATGAGACTATATATTATGAACAGCAGCACTGCACCCTAAGGTTTAGCAATCATATTTCTCATTATTCTTGTCTCTTTACAAGGCTCATCCCACTGCAGAAAAATAAACATTTGCATTCAGTCTCCTCCAGAACTAAGACCTCACAAACATCACGATGATGCAGGTGTTTAGGATGCTGACATATCATGTAAAAAACCAGAAAGGTTAAAATGATTTATCCATCAGTAGCAATAAACACAACTTTCTTGATTAGTGCAAGCCTGTGAATGCAACTCTCATGCTACTGCTTGCATTTGGTAGTTTCTATTCTGTGATTAATTGTTTACATGGTGTTCAGTGTTAAGCACTAGATAACACATTATTCTTAGTGCTATGACAATATTCCCTGTTGACATCTTTTAGCTGTCTACGCTTCTTGCAGCAGACTTGGCAAACATTTCTTGAATATCTAATGTTTGCTCGCTCATTCTGAGTACACATTCTGAGTACAATGCTAAAAATTTAGTTGGGTGAGATCTTAGATCCCATTTTTGTAGCATACTTGCTAAGTCTTCTTGCACAGCCCTACATTATTAATTTCAGATTAATTTCATCCTCTGGCTGTACACATTTAATGGAAATCCCTGTACAAACACCTCAGGTAAAATGCTGTATTTACAGTACTTTTCAGGCACGTTTATCTAAATTGACAACAATCAAAAGAAAGCTATTGAAATGTATGTCATTTGTGTCACATTTGTCAGTGATGCACTAAAACATCCTTAAAAAAATAAAAGAGAGAAAAGAAGAGTCAAATGTGCACACTGTATTTCTGCCATACAGCTCCCATTGCAGTGAATGCAGCCAATTAGATTTGCTGCTTACCTAAAGCAGGATTGACTTGTCTGTCTGGAACATCATAACAAACCACCTACTTTTCCACTTATCTTTCAAGCATTTCCCCAGTAAGCAATATCCAAGCACAATAGAACTAATACCACATTTAAAGCAAAAGCTGTTTTGACCTTTCTAGTGCCTCTGGGTTCTTTGCCCCTCTCTACTCAGAAGGCTTTACATCAGAGAGACACAGGCTGGCTGGGCAGCTGCTTACACATTCCATGGACACGTCACTGGCTCACAGACTTTCTTTAGATAAATGGTGATTATCCTTTTCTTCAAAGAAAAATAAAGCAGCCCAAGAAACTGTCACCCTGTCATTTGGCCTGCAATAACACAGTGAATGTGCAGGGCACAACCATGAAAGATTGGGGTCCATGTGAGTACCTGGTGTAAACAGAAATGAGATATACTTTGATAAATTACAGCCAAGGACTGGGCTTCCAGCCCTTTTTTCATAGAAGCTGACAATTTTTTCAGGTTATCTGTTTGACAGGAAAAGAATATCTGCCATCTGCTAACATGCTACTTACATCAATCTGGTGGTCAGACGTAATGGCAGAGAAGGGAAAGAGGCAAACTGCTGTGCCTGAGGGCACTTCCTAATGCTGTGAGCTAAAATGGAGCACACAAAGGACAAAGCAACCAAGACAGAAGCTATCCAAGACTAACTCTTTCTCCACAAGAAGTGGGCCCAAGTCCTCACTGTGATAGCAGGATACTGCAGAAGGAGAGATGGGTGACAGGAAAACAGTCACAAGAGTGGCAGTGTCAATAGAATCACGTTTTTTGACTTTAGAGACATGTAAAACAGTACAGTCACCCTGAGGTCTACATGGTCCCTGTGAAACAAAGAGCAAAACAAGATGGGCATCACCATCCCCCCTATCACTGTACAAACTAGGCCCACGTTCCTACAAAGGAAAGGCTGTGCTTTTGAAAAAAGAACAAGGATTCTTCAGAGATACAACAAAATATTGGAGTCAGCAGAGAAGACACAGACATCACGTGCGTGTTCTCCAAGAACATCCAGTTTCCCCAGAGATATCAGCAGTGAGATAATACACTGAGAACAGCTGCCCTATGGCAGGTTAATATTAATCAGACAATCCTGCAGTTAAATATTTAAGGGGAAAAAAACTGAGGAAAACATATAGTTACTAATAATTGTCCAGCAGTGGATGATAAGGTAGGCAACGTTTTAATTTTATACAAGAGAAAGTTTGCATACCTTTCAGCTCAAGGAGCTGCCATTTATGAATGAGGAAACTGGCTTGAGTATTTCTTCTTGACATTGTAATACTGCTAATAAATAATATACTAATAGACCCAATTCCATAACACCAAATAAAATTACAAAGATTCAACATTCAGAAAGCTTGTTATAGAAATCAACAGATTTAGTTCTCAGACCATTTTCTGTTCAGGAACTGTTGTTCCCCAGCTCGTATGAAGTTTGTATTCCCCAAGTCAAGAGACAGCAGAGAAAACCTGCAGGTCTTGTTCACACAAATCAACAAGCTCTGAGCTCTATCCTGCTGTTCAACAACAACCACAGGATCTACAGATTCCCTTAATGAGCCTGATGCCCACACATTTTCTGAATTTCTACTCTCACGTAACACATGAAAATTACAGAAGAACAGCTTGAAGAACAGAAGTACAAAGCAGGTGCTAAGCATTTCTATTTATGGAATATTTCAAGTTGTTTTCCACCTTAAACAGGATTAGCATTCAGGGCAAAGAAAGTGAGATGGACTTGGAAATCTGACCTGCTTTTTCTCCAGCCTTCTGAACGGCTGGAAGACGGTGCTGGGGAGCCTGAGACCGGTGCCACATGGACAGTAATGACAGTCTGTTCAGTGTCATCCTCCTACGCTACTCTCAAACACGTGCAGCTTTTCAGAACAAGTTATTATCTGATCATGAGCACTCAGATAATATACATGCCTCATCAATGGCAGAAAAATCAGTATCCTTTATATGATTTTGCTTCTCTTTTGAATATTGCAAGGTTCAACATCCAAGTATAACTCTGTGGCTACTATTCTTTTCTGACAGTGAAATATGAAAGGGTTTACTTTCCTCCATATGGATGCAGTTTTCAAGGGCAGTGAATTCCATGCTTTTCTTTGCCAGAAAATTGTTGTGATCTGAATACATTTTAAGAAAAATCACCACGCTAGCAAGTGATTAAGAAAGAAAACATCACGTATTGGCAGCAAACAAATGAAAAACAAATAATATAGATGGATAGAAAAGCAGCTTAAAGAAGAATTCTAATCCTGTTCTAAATTAAATAATGAAAAAAAAGGAGATGCCTAGGGGGAAAAAAGCGAAATGTAATCTGTTCTGGCCTCTTGCCCCCACCCGTAATTCAATTTACTGCCTTGAAGTTACTCCTGACTCACCGAGGTGCAAACAAGAGCAGCATGAATCTCTGAGCATGTGCCTCAGGGAGAACACGGTGGCTGAGAGCACGGGCAGGAGGTGCTGCAGTCCTCCATGCACCCTCTGCAGCCCAGCACTGCCCAAAGCATTCCTGAAACCATCACAACTTATGGGCTAGGGTGCCTCACGGTTGCATTGCATCGCTTTAGAAGGGAACCAGAGTGCATTTTGGCCAAAGTGTCCCTCTCTGCAACGTGCAAAGGTGAGAAGACCTCAGTGGCATAACACAGGAGTCCCCAGAGCACTTTGAAGAAGATAAAAAACAAAAAGAAAGGACAGAAGTCGTGTCAGTAGAAGCTTGGGGGTTGAGGTAGAACAAGAAGGTGACTTGTAGGTCCTAGTGATGAAATCTGGCTTGTAGTCTTGCTTTAGAACCTGAGTTGCAACAGACCTCTTTTCACAGAGACTGTGCCACTGCTCCACATCCTGCTGGCTCTCCAGAGACACTGGGAGCTGCAAGAAACAATTTAAGATCCTGGCTGCACTACTTGGAGTGCACAGCGTGGACACATGAGTACAAGACAGACGGACCTCGCTTCAAAGTTGGCCCTGCTTTGATCTTTGATAGTTGGACCAGATGATGTCACTTCCAACACAAATGATTCTATGACTTTATCAGCTGTATTTTCTTGGGTAGCTTTATTGTCTCCTCACACCCACTCTACATGCTTGAATGCTGCTAATGTCTTATCACTTCATCACGGCAATCCCATTCTTCATTTTCCTATAAAAACAGCAATAGCTATAGCCACTACATCTCACTGGCTCCTCTTGCTCTTCCAGCTTTTCTCACTGACCTCACAGCCACTGCCACACACTGTCTGGTAGAGCAATCTCTGGCAGGACACACTCACACTAGGTCAAAAGGAAAGGTTTTGGACCAAACAGCTGAGATCATGCTGATAAACAAAACGTTTTCTGAGTCATAAACACTTCCTTGCTCCCATTTGTCTCCCTGATGGAATGCAAAATAGCCAATCTGAATCATAGTTCTTCTAAACCCTTTTTACAAGAACAGTTTAAATGGGACAAAGCACTCCGTTTTGAAGGAGTTCTCTGTAAAAGTTTGTGACCATTTTTAGAGTGTTTGAACTATTTTTAAAGACTTTTTTTTGCACAGATGCACCAGTTTCTACAATTTGTTGTGTCACTTGTACAAAGTAGTGACTATGATCAGGAGTGAAGTGATCTGAGAGACGGGACAGCCAGTTTGGAGTCTCTGCTCTGTCAGACCATACTGCAAAGGTTGGCCTCAGAAGCAGAGGTGCCAGCCCAGCTGCCAGATGGCAACATTCATCCTGGAGTCCACTTTGGAACAAAACAAGACATTTTCCTTTTCAAACCTGGGGGTTTTGTATGTGCACACACATTTGGGACTGCACGTGTACACTCAGACTCGTGACTGTGAAGGACACAAGACAGATCTGTTACACAACCAGCAGGTGCACTCTGTTTCAAAATGATACCTCTCAGCCACACCACCACTCAGTATGTATCCCAACTGGAATGTTCATAATCATGGAGCTTGGTCTAGCTTACAATCAGTGCAGCACAATCAAAGTCAGCCTAATTGCAAAAATGAGAGAGAGGCATTTATATAGAGGTGATTTCCCTGGAATCTGCATCTGTAACTGCACAACTTGAGCCACTTCGTTGTGTTATCAACTTCCAGAAACAATTATTCTAGAAAATGCTATCAAAAATCAGTCACTTGAGAAGCCTAGTCAGAGGCTGAGAATGACACAAGATTGAAGCAAGCTGAAGACGCAATTAAAGGATTTCTTTAACAGCTGGAAATTAATTTATTAAAGCGTATGTTTGAGGGTGACCAGCAAAAGTTCTTATGGAATGACCACTGATTCTCTGCGGTGGAAGAGCTGTACCAGTTTGGAGCTCCTTAGCAGGATCAGGAAAACACCAAATGGTATTCCTGGCTGAAAGGCTCAGACTTCAAAGGGAAAAACCTCCTGAGAGGCTTTCCCAGGACTGCATTTCCACAGCTTACTCACAACTCTCTGCACTGACAGAAATCCCTCCAGGTATATATGAAATATTCAGTCACACACTGCAAAATGCATCCAGCTCAGGAAGAACATTTCCATCTTCCTTTTACCACAAGTGACCCTAAAAATAATCTAGAGGGAAAATATCCTTTTATTTTAAGTTGATTAGCTGATTTTATTACGGCATTCAACTGTTTGTTCCCTCTTGACTGAATACTTCCCTGAAAAGAGGTCTGCTTAAGCACTGACGTTCCTAAGTCAAGAAACATGGAGTAGGTGGAGGTGGTAAACATATTACACCAAAAAAGCCACAAGGTCCTTGGATCACTGCTCTCTTTTACTGGCAGGAACTGGAATTTCCATTCTACAGGAATAGTTCTCATTTTGAGAAGTTTTTTTATTACTAATAATGTAAACATAAAATTTCATGCAGAACAGAAATACATTAGCAATCTTCACCACTGGGCAGGGAGAAAGGGGAATTGTAAGAGCCCAGGCAAGGAGGGAACCAGAAAGCAAATCTGCCAGTTGGGATCTGCCTACTCAAACTCTGGACTGCAGGAAGCTTAAAACACCCTCCGCGACACTGAAAAGCTTAAGGCTGCTCGTGCAGGCTGCTCACCTTCCAGGCTGCCACTGGACAGGAAATGCTCAGGTAAACCTGTTTCTCACCTGTGCTCAGTCAAAAGTGTCAGCAGCACTCACACCATTCCCTTTAGTCAGATCACCATTTTCTAATCTGGAGGGAAAATTCCTAACCAGGGCTTCTTACCTGCTTGGAATTGTTAGTCTGCAGCTCATGGAGTCGCAGTGTCGCATTTGTAAAAATCTTTTGCAAAGAAGGAGCACTCCCATTTCTTGCTAGCATGTAATTCCTAAGAACCCAGTTTCATCGTCTCAGGCCAGATACATATAAGGGGAAATGTGAACAGCCCTAAGCTCGACTTTTTAAATTACTTTTTACTCCATCTTCTTTCCAATATTCTACCAATGAGCTTATTTAAATGGAGTAGCTTGTAACACTGCCCAGCACAGAAATAACATTAAGATGATATTAAGGTGAAATATAAGATGATAATCCACCCTAAGTAAGCTGCTGCGAGTCATTTAAAGTAGGTGTTGTTTTACTTTTTTAATTAACTCAAAAAATATTACTTTTACAGCACTAAGTTTTCACTGCAAGTCAAAATGATGGTATGCTAGAATAGGAATGTGTTTGCTAATCAGAGCTAAGGCTAAAATCTACCATCCTCACAGGCTAAACAGCTTGTACACCCAAGAAGCAATGTTTCCCTGGGGAAACAAGCATGCCAGTTTGGGCTGAAACTGGTTTTTGAACTACGTATCGGAAATAGCGCGTGAAAAATACTTAAATAACAAGGAGGGCCACAGGATTAAAAGAAATTATTTCAAGAATATTTTAATAGGGCTATTTCACTCACCCACAAAACATATTTCTATTTCTACCTCAAATAACAGTGGTAATTTCATGGCACTTTGGCAACAAAGGCTACAGTACAGTTTCTCGCAGTAACAAATATCAGTGTTGCTACCAGAAAGTCATGGGCCCAGAAAAGACTGTTGCTTGGGTGATGCCATTCTTAAAACACTTCATTCACTTCCACGCTGCAGAGCTGCAGTGGAAACTTACATCCCTGGTTTCATTCTCCACACACAAGAACAAATACTTTTCTGGAAAACGAATGGAGACTTGTCACAGTGTGTGTTTTTCAAGGATGAATCAAGGCAGATCTAGGCTGTTCCTCTAAGGACTTAGCCATGACACAGGTCAGGTGTGAACTTAGACCTGTTTGTCTCCAGTTGGGGGGAGTCCAGGAGACAAGTAATTGAGATCCAGCTCTGGAAGTTGCTTTTCTCCAGTGGATTCACAGGCCTCCAGGGTTGTTCTAATGCTGACTTTCTAAAAAATGCATTAAAAACCAGGATGCTTCACAGTGGCTGAAAGGTGCTGTGCTTGTTTCCTGCTCGCTAATCAGCTGTTTGAATGCCTGATGCAGAGCCATGGGTACTTACCTGCACCCATCCCTGGGAACACCCCTACTGGCAGGGGTGGCCCATGTGGGTCAATAGAAACACCTGTTCTTAGCCACTTGGCAGAAGGGCAAAAGAATGACAGTGGGTGAGGACTCTCCCTGTAAAAAGAAATAGCTTATTCTATGCAATACAAGCATCTAAGTACTGTTTAAACCACTGAGCAGGAGAGGAAAAGATGGCTGGGAGGGATAACTTCTGCATTAAGTTTCATTATTGCAAGTTTTGTCTTTCTATCTAATCAACCTTTTGGCATATTTATGCTTCCCCAATTCTTTACTCTTGACACCCAATGGAACATTTACCTCCATTTTTAACAGCCAAATCAGCTACACATTATTACCTCTAGATTGCAGGTCTGAACTCTGTTTTAGTTGCAACACTGGGATGGAAGGGTTGGAGGCAAAGAAATGAGGTAGTGCTGTTTCTATGTGAATGAGACCACTCGATGAGCTAACAGGCAGCATCCATTGTCCATTTATTTGGCAGTGGAGACTTCCAGTCCTAATTCAGCACTATGGTCTGGCAAGTGTATGATTGATAGTGCCTCACAAAGAGCTGTTTCAAGCTTTGTTGCAGACAAGGAATTGTGCAACAAGTTGTCTGCTCGTTCTAGACACTACAAAACTTGAAAGGGGAAAGCAAACACGATTGTCAGCACAAAGGCCATTTTACAACAGTTCCCTGCTTTTCAAACCCTCCTCAAGCATTTTACCCCTGTGAGTTTATTCTTTAAGCTTTGGCATTCTGGCCTCAGTAGAGCAAAGGACTTGTAATTCAGTACACATTAAACAGTGACATATTCTCACCCACAGTGTTATCTTCCTCATGATCACTTTCATTTTCATAGTTATTTCCTCAATACATGATTATTACTCCAATGAAAATAAAAGCTGAAGTTTTTTATTTTATAGGAGCAGCTAAGGACTTTGGGTGGGTCTAGTTTGGAGAAGAGGAGGCTGAGGGGCAACCTCATTGCTCTCTGCAGCTTCCTGAGGAGAACGTGTGAAGAGGAAGGTGCTGAGCTCTTCCCTCTGGCACACAGGGGATCCACGGCAATGGATGGAAGCTGATCCAGGGGAGATTCAGACTGGACATCAGGAGGCATTTCCCTACAGAGAGGGTGCTCAGCCACTGGAACAGGCTGCCTATGCCCCAAGCCTGGCAGTGCCAGAGAATCATTTGGACAGAGCCCTTAGCAAGATCTTTAACGTTGGGTCAGCAGTGGGGGATCACTGCAGGTCCCTTCCAGCTGCAGAGGTCTATTCTGTTCTCATTTTTCTCTAGTTAGGGGCAGACAGTACACAGGAGCTCTGCTCTGAAAGCCAGAGGGATTAAATGCAGTCCTTCGGGCTGCTTCCATTATGCATTTTTCACATATCATAAAATAAACTAACCTTACATGGGACTGTAAAACGTCATATACACAGCCAAAGATGAATCCTGGAGAGCTTTCTAAAATGCAGGCCAGAAAATACTTTGAAGTATAAAAATTAAAATAATAACTTTCTGTTGTAAAAAATAAGTGAATTGTCAGAAAGCATGATCTTGCAAACCCCCCCCAATTTGGCAGAATTCAAAAGTAAATGTTAATTCCACCTTATACTTTCATACTACCAATGCATATTTGTGCTTATTTATGTTTCCAGATTAACAGACGAGGTAAATATAGCCAATAAAAGATAGTGAAAATCTATTAATAGATTTTTCAAAGTTCACTTAGCTCATAAATTTCAGAATTCATAATAACCGTAGTCCTCGTGCCCCAGACAATATATTCAGAACAAGGATAAATAAATGTCCTGAATATAAAAATATTTTATCAGATGTCCCAAAAATAACCAGAAACAGGGTTTTTTGATCAGTCATCTGTTGACCTAGTATCAAAAAAAAAGCATAGAATGTCCATTTTTACTCTGACATTTCAAAATTATACTAATGAGATAATCGATCAACAGGAAACTGATATAAAATAATTATTTTGTCAAGGTGCTAAATCCCCTTCAACTCATGTTCATTGTGAAGATCACTGCCAACAGGACCACAACTGTTTTTCTGAAGCATTATTTACTCTTTGGAAAATACCTTATTAAAAGAAAACAAACCTTTCCCTGGAGGTAGGCGGTAGAGCAGGGGAAGCATGTTAAAAATCAAACTTTGCATGGGAAAAAAAGACCAGGTCCAAAAAGGACCTTGTTTGTGGAGAACAGGTTGTTCATCTTTCCCCATAAGACTTGTTCAGTCTGGCAAGAAGACGTTGTCTTCTGTAAGATGTGCTGAAAGAACAAGGTTTACCAAGTAGCCAAAGCCACACCAAGACGGTTACCATTAGCCTTAGCCTGGGAAACAACACCTCTACTCGCCCTTCTCTAGATTCCCTAGAGCAGATACCAAGAAAAGTGACACTTGCCACACTAGTCCTCCAAACTGAGCTAGGCAAAAAATACAGAGCAGATTTTAAAGCAAATACAGCAAATGGATTGATTTGTATATGCAAATATCTCTTAAGTCAACACCTGAAGCTGTAGCAGGATATATGCAGTTCCAAGAGCTAACATCTGTTCCCCTGTAGCAGATCACTCTACATGCAGAATATGCAAGATGGCAAACACAGTAACAGCCAAAGTCAGGGGCTTAGGGACTAGTTCACCTTACAGAAACTTTCTTTTGCCCTCACATATGCATAAAGCACCTCTGCATAATGCATGGACAGGAATAACTATGAGTGCACAAATAACCTGGGGGGTCAGAACTACTGTAATACCAAACATTAGGCAATATTTTCCAGCATTAGGCCATGGTTTTTACTTTTTGACTAAACTGTTTGTTCACCATCTGTTTTTAATGATCCTCACAGGTGACTGGTTTACTGATACCTCCTGCATTTTGTAATAGTTGTTATTTTTAAAAGGTTTTATCTTAATTTTAAGCAGGTGATAGTAGTTATCCACAGAAAAGGAAGACAATAATCTCCATCAGACCTCCTAGCAACAGTTTCATAAAAAAGTAAAAAATAGGCTATAGGTAATGTTTGACATCAATATTAACTTAGGTGCAAAAGAAGCTTCCAACATGCTTGTAATTGGTGATGCACTGAGACCCAGGTAAGCAACTGGCAGGGCTCAGAGAGGTTTTTTCTTTCTAATAACCTGCTAAATAAGTCCACAAAGCCATGGGGAGATGCAATCTAATGAACACACGTATCTTGTGACTCCTTGTGAGACCAGGAGGTTTGTGAGCACCCCTTGTCAATGGCAGGCAGTATCCCAGATCAGCATGCACACGGGGTACTCACACCTGAGCCTTTCCAGACCGCGGACATTCGGGGAGAAGAAACTTCCAAAACTGGAAGGAAAACTCATCTCACTTGATGCCACCAGCTGGCTAAGTATCAAAGTTCCTTGCTATCAGAATGTGCTCTGTGTCAGTGAAGAGCAGGCACCATCTCTTGTGCCACCAAACCTGCACTGGGAGTAGGAGCTGCAGGGGACTCGTCCAGTTGGTACAAGGACCATGCTTTCCTACTTTGGAGGAACAAAAGAACATCACACACAGAAAACCACAGAGCTCACAAACCCACATCAAATCTTCTCCTTCTCCTCAGAAGTTCCAGGAAACCTTTGGTAAAAGATTAGGGAAAAGAGTGGCCAGTTTATATGCAGAATTCAAACAAAAGAAGACATCCACATTGAACATATGGGATGTTTCAGCTGAACCATTCAGTGGCTGCTACTGAAACTCCCCCTTTTCAAACTGGCTCCAGGGAAAGATCTGAAAAGCACTCAGCTTGCCCCTCACCAGACAAAACAAGCAATGATTCTGTGTAGCCTGGAGAGCTACAGTATGCTAAATCCAGAAAATAACAGACTACCTCCTAGAAGTTTGGAGATGAAAAATCATACATTTGGTTATTTGTCACCTCGACAGAACAACATTTCTATTCCCCATATATTTTGCAGTACTTTATCTAGTCTTTTATAAAATTCCTGAAGATTGGTACTTCCATGCCTTTCAATGGTTTCCTCAGCATATTTCACTGCAGATGCCAGGTGATGTTCAGCTTAAGTGTACACTTCTTCATCTCAGCCATTTTCTGCTACAGCTCATGGCAGAAAAACATTTATTCCAGCTCTGTACCACTGACATTGGGGATGTTTGTGCAGGGGATGGATTATGGCATCTTGAAGACCTCTGTAAGCGTGTGACAAGTACCCAGCTTTTTGGGGGGAACTGCTCTTCCCCAGAGGGTGCAGCATCCTGAGGGAACCTCTCAACCTTCTACAGAGGCAGCTGCTTGTTTATACCAAGATCTGGGGGTTAAGTCAATAAATCATATATTCATTTTGGGGTTTCGTTAGGTCTTTTCTTGTTTGAAAATTAAGTACTAACAGAAAGGAAACATAACTGTTTATTTATGTACAGTCCTGTGAAAAGCTTTGAACACTATTAAATCCTACCCTGCAAACACTACCTTACATGATTCCTGCTACTGGTTTCCTCTAAGTCAAGGACAAACAGCACGATTTGACTTGAGTAGCCATACTCACCTGACCTGAACTCTAAATACATACTTCAATTCACTCTAGCTCTATGATTAAATTAGGTATATAAAGTTTAACATAACTTAATAACTTAATCTTAACCCTGCATTTAGCATTTTGCTTCCTGAAGCCCTACAAGGTTCAAAAGCCCACGGTGAGACTGCCAGGACAAAACAACGGGGAGCTACCTTTGACTCTAGCTAAAGCCCAAGTGCCATTGTTAGGAATGGAGGCAGTTGAAAACCATCTGCCTTTCCAGGCAGGCAAAGTCTTACAAAGCCCTGTAACCCGAGCCAGCACTCACTTGATCCTACCTCCAACTCGGTGCACTTTGCTGAAAAGGGCGTTTTGTGGCAGTGCTTTCTGCTCTCAGCTCCACTTGCACCCTATTGCCTCTCTCTAGGGAAGCACAGAGAGACCTGGGCTCGTGTAGCCTTCCCAGCCCAGCTGTTCCTCAGCACTGAGTGCCAGCTCCTTACACAGATGAGGCCTCTCAGAGCCTCAGGGCTGAAGGTCAGGAAGCAAAGCCAGTATGTAGGAATCCTGCTGTATCATTATTGAGTTCCTCTGATATGTTTCTGTTTGGAATTCAAGTCAAGAGAGGAGCACCAATGCATGCTTTTCCTATAGCTCTGCTAAACTGCTGCCCTGCATTACACCACTAAACCTACTGAACTCTCATGTGCAGTTGCATTTAGAGACTGCAGAAAATTCACCCATCAATAAGAATCTTGCCATGGTGATAAGAATCACGAGCTGGTGTCCTCCACAGAGGTGAGGAATCTGTCTGACATTCTTCACTGCTTTTAAAAGCCCACCACTATTTATTCTTTACTTTTCTGCAAAAGCTGGTTTTTTAGCCTCTTGCCAAGTACATAGGCAAATACTTTGCACATCGAAGTGACAGTCAAGAACTAGATCCTACTGCTTACTCATTTCATACACCACTTGCATTATTTACTTAGCCTGACAGAACAGCCTTTCTAGCTCCCAAGTGAAGGCAGCAGGAGAGGACTCTGCCAACCAAGGCTCTGATGCACTCCTGAAGCAAAGCAGAACAGAACATACCAAGCAAGTGGCAGGTGCTAGAGAGCTGTGGTGCAGGAACCCCTGAGTTAGTGTGACATGAGCCAGAGAGTCCATTCAAGCCAAGTGCAGCAGCACCAGCTCAGCAGGAGTGTACAAACACAACAGGACAGCCCCAAATCCTTTCTGGCTCCCCACTTCTCCACGTGCAGCAGGCAAACACAAGAGTCAGGCAGCTCAGGGGGTGAGCCTTGGCCAGGCTGAGGCCAGGGGCTGCTGCAGCAGCAGTGCAGACTGCTGTGGCTGCAGAGGGGACAGCTCCCCTGGCTTCCCTTCGGCACAGCACCTCTCCAGCAGCACACACCAGGGCTCGTGGCCAGGGCAGCTGCTGCAGTTTCAGCTTAGCAAAGCAGAACCAAGCCCGCTTCTGCTACACCCCACGAATCAAAGGAAGATGATCACTGCATATGCATTTGCCTAGAGTTCCAAGCTGCAGTCAGAGATGCCACTATTATTTGCTAGATGGAAAGCTGGGACTCTCTGGTATATTAATATGCCTGACACATGTTTCACTTCTCTGGCCCCTAAGGGACACAGAAATTGCATACAAGAACACAAAAAGAAAGCCAAGCAAACGTATGTCATCATGACTTGATGTTGCCTTTTGCCTAAAGCAATCTGACATAATTAGCCATCTCACAAGTAAAACCTTTATGTTTTATTCTTTTACCAATTTAAAATAAAAAATGTACATTAGCATGGGTAGCTTGTCATTTTAATACACTTTGATGTTCGCAAGCTTTGAAATATCATGCTCAAATTTGTATGCAAATTTGTGTTTCAAATTATATACTCATTAGTTCTTCTGGAACTTCTTCCTAATATTCACAAAATGTTTATAGCTTCCTCTGTTATTTTCCTGAATTGCTTTAGAATGAAACCTGGTATATAAAAGACAAATGAAGAAATCCATTAACACTCAGGAACTTTCTTAAACACCACATTTAATTTCTAAGGATGTCATAATTTGTCACTTCAAAAAAGTTCCAAGTGTCCATGCAGACCCCATCTGATAGCACAACAAAAACAGCAGGCAAAGAGTTTGTGCCTACAGCACTATCAGCCTCCAGAAATGCCCACCTCCCTTACCTACTCATCTGAAAACCCAGCTGCCTTTATCACTGTCTTTAATGAACGTTTTGGTGCATATGAAATACAAGCTCATATCCTTAAAAGGAGTGAAATTGGAATTACCGTCTAGATTTCAGTGGAACAAAGCAAATTTACAGCAATTACAAATGTGATTGATCTTCTCTTTAGTTATCCACCTCCATTAAACACATGGGTAACATTTTAAACTCAACTGAAGTAAAAGACACACTGTTAAAAATAAATACACAAACCCCACTGCCAGAAAGTTCAACTTTAGGATGCAACCTGAAGCTCATTAGTACAAAAAATGCATAATGTAGTACGAGAGCAAAGAAGAGCTGGAAGGGAGCATTAGGTCACCTGGTGGCTGTCACCACCCTGCCCAGGAGTGATGGCATGGAAATGTTCCCAGACAGATGCTGGTCTAACCTGCTCCCACAGATACCCCTTCTTGGAGACTTTACAATTCCCCCAAGCTATCTGTCACTAACAGATTTTTCCTAATGTCTACTTATAAACATTACTTCTCTACATGATATGTCAGAGCCTGAAAGTGCTAAACATAACAGAGGAAATCCCCAACTGATAATGTGGCACTGCTCTGATTAAGAGGAAAGAATTTGGAAAGCAGCCACCACAAATAATGCACAATTAATCCTGAACCTGTGCTGTACCTGTGTATGCTGGAGGAATTTGGCAACACAAGCCCAAGAGGCACCACTTTCCCTGCTTCTGCACTCAAGGTGAATATGGTCCCACTGGGCTCCATAAAATGCCCGCTTCCTCAGCCTTTCTCCCCCTCTCTACATTTTGGATTAAACTTGCAGTCATTAAAACAGCAAAGAAACAACAAAGATTGAGGCCAACTCCATCGAAATAAAAAATGGCCAAGTTTCATATCTACTGCACATTTCTGATGTCACAGAAGCAAACATAACAAAAGTTCATACGTCACTGTTCATGATTGCAGGCTTGAGCACAAAACAAGCTTTTTCGTTTTAATAACCCTACAACAGTATGTTATAGGAGTTTTAATGACTTTAAACTAATGCAGATCTTCTCAATTAAGAAGCAAATCTGTGCATGAACAAAATCAATTTATTCCAGCACTACAAGCTGGGTATTATAGAAATACTAGCAATGCAGCTCTCTGCACCTTGCTCCAACAGGGCTGGGTCTCTTCCTACAGACACAACACAGCAATCCCAGTTCAGAGAGTGGGAGTAACTCAGACATATTTGTAGCATTTTCTCACAGTTTGACATTTGAAATGTATCAGGCTCAGCAGAACTCTAAGAGTTAATTTTGCAGGTATTTAAAAGTAAGATACTGGAATCTTTTCCTTTGCTTTACAGCATCTTAAGGCAAGCAATTACCTAGAAGAGTGGGAACACAGTGACAGTCCATAGGACTACTTTCTGAAGTCATAACTAAAAATATTTATCAGTGGTAATTCTAAAAAGAAAGCTGTGAAATTATTTTGAAGTCTTTCTGGATTTTTCTTCAACTTTAGGCTTGTTTCATCCCTGCTCCATATTGCTTTGGGGTGGGAGATGAGGCAGCTTGCTGGGCTGCATCTCAGCACCTCTGCCTGGAGCTGGCTCTCAAGGCAGCAGGCTCTGAATTCACTGTAAATACAGACACATGCCTGCACAGCAAAACCACCACTGGAGCTGCTTCAAAGATGCCCACTTCTCCTGGTCTGGAGCACAGGCTAGGAGACGCCCCCCACCCCCCCAGTCTGTGCTACTGGACTCTTTCATTTATTTCAGCAGAATTTTTCACCAACTAAAGCTCTCTCTTAAAAAGGAAATATATATAACTTGTCTTACTAAAGATGTTTTGATATTTGAAGGCACAATCCAAATAATTTTGAAGCATGAATAATAACCATGCTAGCCTTCTACCAGAGCTATAAAGCTAATTATTTTATTAGAAAACATATGCTTGTTACTAATAATAGTCTGGTCATTTTACTGAAAATACAAGCCAAATGATCACACAGATTACAGTTTGTGCCAACAGTATTTTATATTGCAACTTCCTCAAAAATTGGCCTTGGAAATGGAAAGGTTGTTTAACAAGCTGGCAGAGCATTCTGGACTTTGGAGTGCTTCCACACATCCTGGGCAACTACAAGCAAGCAATTTTGGACAAGGTCCTCCCAGACTGTCTGAACCTCAAGATCTGAAGTCTTGCTTTCAAAAATCCAGTCTAGTTCTCATCTACAACTTCATGTACCAAATCATATTCAAGCTAAATGAAAGGAGACCTTAGTCTCAAAGCAATGTTTTAAGCTATTTACTAGATCACAATAATAGAGATGATCTGGTAAATAGCTTAAAAAAATAATCTTGGAGAAAAGAAGGAACTTGTGTGTGTGTTTGACTATACTAACACAAGATACACAGATACCCAAAGGGCAGAGAGGTGGGCAAATATTATGTCAAGTCAGAAGAAAGGGAAGACCCTTTAATAAATTTTCATTAACAAAAGGAAGATTTATGGACCAATGTCAACACACAACACAAACAAAGAATTGGGGTGTGTCTAATAATGATGGTGCTAATTGCTCACCTGTATATCAAGCAACAAATGCTACATTTTAATTCAAATTCACTGGTCATCATTAGTGACTTTCATAAATTTGCAAATCTTAGAACTGTATACAGGTGCAATTACACTCCTTTTCAAAAGAAGACAAATTACAAATAACTCATTTTTAGGATAAATGGAGTATGTTAGATGGCTACCATCCCAGGGGCCAAATCTGACAGGTTGTCAAGTGCTTTAAGTACACCCCATGAATGATAAATAACCTGTCCAGAGTTACCAAGCAAGTGGGAGCACAATTATGACAGCAACAGGACTACTCACAGCTAGAACAGCCACCCCTGCCGGGGAATGCCCCCTGTGATCACCAAGAGTTTCATCAGGGATCCTTTTGGAGAGGAACCAAGTGGGTTATTTGAGAAAAACAAGGCTCTAAACTATCTGCTTGGACTTCATTCTCATTATAAAAGCCCAAGTTTCATGGGTTGGTGTTTACAGAGAGGATTTTCCTGATTATATCCAAGTCAAGGCTTGAGGAGACAATCCCAGCTCTCACAGCCTCTCCTCATCTGATCAATGCTCAAATTTCTTAACTATTTCTGTACTCGTTTCCTGGATTCTTTCCAGGACCTTGGAGTTATTTGCTAACTTTATGCATATTCTACCAAATGAAGCAAGTTCAACAATTCACTACTGATTAATGCAGAGAAAATCCAGTGTCCTATTCCTGCAGTATTATACAACATTTACATGGGATCAGATAAGAATATGTTTTGACAGTGCAGTATATATATATATACATATATATTTCTTCCCTACTGAAAAGAAATTGGTCAGTGAAGTTAAAATAGAACCTGGTTGCATAATCTGTCTCACAGGACAGTATTACTCAGAATTCTCTGTTACACCCTTTAGCTCTAAACACACCCAGGGCATCTAAAACAGTGGGCCAGGCCCAGGAGAAGGGAATACTCAACCAAGACATGAGTGGCATCCCCCAGCAAGAATGACAAAGACCCTCGCTGCTCTCTGATGCTCCTGTTCTCGCTCATCCATAGGTGTTATATCATCATAACCTTCTGGAAGATTGATTTCTCTGTCCTACTGAAAGTAGCTTACTTGTCATGATCTTGGCAGATAATCTGCTACTCACCTTGTCTGAAAAGTTATGGTGTCATTCACACACTGAGCAATTTTTTATACTAAAATAACAAAGAGTAGGGAGGTACATCCTTCCTGCTGCAGATATGAGTCAGGTGATATACTTATTCACAAAACAATTCTAACTAAGTTAGATAATTGCCAAAATAGTAATAATACTGCCACATCTCCATCAAAACATCAACCCCAAGGTCAAAAATACTCTGAAAGTTGTCTGACAACATATCTCATGTCTCTTCTCCTAAGTGCCTTTAACTGGTTCACAGTGATTTGAGACTTCTTCCCAAACTCAGTGAGTTCTCCCAGTTGAATCCCAATCTCCTCCTCAGAGCATGCTGTGGGTTTCCTTTGGTTTTTGGTGTCAGAGGAATGGCATGATGACGGAATGAGTGACTGAATCCTACAGCAATGAGGTTACTAGAGCTATTTCCCTATATCTGATTGGTCTTTTCTCTCAGTTCCATTAAGGGCATTTCTCTTTTTTTTTGTAAATGATCTGCCAGACTACAGCCTCTCCTGGATCTCAGCAGACATCCACAGCCACTCCTGCTTTCTGTAGCACTGATTTATGAAGCCCTTACTGGGATTGACTGAATCTATCACAGGAATTGTTTTTCCCTCTCAGAACCCAGCTCAGCAGATGTGATAAAGCACCTGCATAAGAGGCTTTCTCCGCTGCTTCTGCTGGAGGATGTGCTTTACCACACTAGGTGTGAATTATGGCTTACATTTGGAGCTTAAGTAAGCCTGGGCAGGGAGAATGAATTACAAAAGTGAATTGTGGAGATGACAAACACACGGAATACAGTGGCTCAAACTCTTGCTAAAAAGAAATTAATTGGTTTTTGACAGCAGAAAGCAGAAGATAAAGCTTGTGTTAGACTGCCCAAAGCAAGTAACCCAGTACAGTTAAACACTGAGGCAGAGACCAGGTGCCTCTTCATAAAGACTGGCTTGGAATTATTCTTTCCTTTCCTACCTTGTCATGTAGGTCTGAGAATAGTTGCTTCTGGATTTGTCCAGCTGCATTCCTTCAGTTAGCCTCCAAGCCACTTTGCCCATGAGACACTACAAAAACTTGCTTATGTGAAAATTCAAGGACAAAATTTGGTCCTGCATTAGACATTGCATTGTTTGGTCAAAGACTAAATGTGTGCCACTTGAAATATTGTCCGGTGCTCCCAAAATATTTTAATATTCCAAGATTCAGCAGCAAATTTTTTTTTCAACATTCAATTGCCCACATAAAGGTAACATCAATAAATGTTTTGCACATTGTTTCCATCGATTTGCCTTCACTCTGTACTCTTAGTAAAGAGAGTTTCTTTTCAGGAAGATGTGTCTCTGTCTCGTGTGAAAAACAGAGATTCGAGAGAAGTTAATTTGTTGATAATTCATCAGATTAATTAACATTAAATACTTGATCATTGAGATACAACCTATTTCTCTAATAAGTGCTGCTTCTAGCACAGAAGAGGAGTTACAGAGCAATCTTTCAACAGTAACATATTAAATCCCATAACTGGCTTATCATGTTCTCAGTTTTACAATTTATAAATAAGACAGCATGCATGACAGATTAATCTGCAAATCTGCCTCCAAAGAAGAACTCTTTTGAAAAGATGCAAAATATATTTGAGAATGCCTCTTCTCCCTATCAAGAAAGAGCTGTAGAGTTCTGGAGTTAAAGCACCATTACTGAGTGTTTGAGAGCTTTCAGTCAGCCACAAAGAAATGAAAATCAAAATCTAACAGTTTGAAATGTGTCTGAGTAAGGAATGGGAAACAAACTGCTGCCAATTCATCTGAAATGACACATCACAATGAATCAATTCCAGACTTTGTGGGGGGAGAAGGAAGTTTTGCATTTACTACCTTCCTCCTACACCTTTGGCCCTGTATCAATTCAGGCAATAGTAACAACTTCCATTCACTGAGAAGAATACTACAGATGTCAACTTCTTCCTGTAATTCTTCATCCATTCAATTCAACTCTTATGGAATGAGATCCAGCAGTTTTGAAATCAAATCTAGCCTGAAAAAGACAGCTTTTGCAATTTTGTGCAATGTATTTAGCATCTCTATCCATAATGATTTCACTGAAAACTCAAGACTCTGGAGAAGATCTCCAGATCTCCTATTTACTACATCCCTCTCATTAGGCTGATATGAATTGATACAAAACTATGTAATCTCTTCTGTGTGGCCCAAAGCACGTGAAAATGTGATAAGAGCAGTAAGGAAACATTAAACCTTTGGTATGTTGTAGAGAAACAACCAAAGGGAGGTGGATTTGGTAGCTAAAAGCCTAGGGCAAAGGCAGATCCATTAATAGCTTCAGTTCATTTGTTTGGAAGGAACATAATTGGCTTGAATGTGATTCAAATGTATCTGATCTTTTTCTTACCCATTAAAAAACCAGATGAGCTTAACTGGTGACTTACACATGATTTCACAGCTTATCACACTCAAGGGATAACAGGACTGCTAAAAGCTTAAAACCTCAACTTAGCTAATTGGTTTTCCAAATACACACGTTATTTTTGAGAAGCTGCTGCTAAGAAAAATAGCTTTAGAACAAGCTTTCAGAAGCACCAAAGTGAGTGTCTAAACATGACACCACCAGCGGTGGGTCCTTTTCTGATTTTATTTTGCAATATCCTGAACTTTATTTGATGTGTTTTGTAGTCCTGCTATTGCTCAGTGTTCTGGCATGGTTGAGCACAGGACACATATCAATGATGTATGTTCTAAGCTGGCTCTTTCTTGAGATAGAACTCTTTTCCCCTCCACTGACAGATCTTTAAATCAATACAGGACTTCACCATCAAGATGGAAGAAAAAGCACAAGAAAATCTGCTAGCATCTGTGCTAGGCTATACAAATTTATCAAAAGAAATACAGTGTGCCAGCAAGGAAAGAGAAGGAAGTAGCATTAAAAAAATAAAATAAAAAAAAAAATCCCCCATAATTCTTTGCATTTTAACCCATTCCTGGAAGGACCACAGGAGATGCCCATTATACTTTGCAAGTCAAATCTATTTTTTTAATTTGATTATGATGATTTTGTGCTCAGAGGATCCAAAGGAATTCAGGAATCTGCATCAGCTCCCTGAAAATACACAAAAAGGCAGGCAACGCTTTTCAAAATAAAAACTCCATCAAATGACCCACACCCTTGAAGCTGTTCCTCTGCCCAAGGTGTTCAAAGCCCTTGGTAGTGGAGAAAGGGATTTATTGGCAGGAAGGCCTGTGTACCTCCACAATATACAGAAGATTAAACTAAATGAAAAGCTCACCTTTGAGACCAAGAAAGAGGACTTTGGCTCTTTGAGGAAACAAAGTGAATCCTGGCTTAGCCAGACATGAGAGCGTTTGTAATCAGCGAGGCCTGACAGACCTGGAAGGGAAATACAAAGACAGGCTCGGAGGAAGGTGTGTGTGTCCCTGCCTGTTTTCAGCTCTCTTCCCTGCACGCTGCCTCTGTACAAACAATTCACTATCACACTCTTTTGAGGACAACATTTGATAACAGTTCTTTCATTTACCTGGATGCAGCTTCTAGAGCAAAGTCTCTTACAGAAAACTACAACACAAAGGTTCTTCTGGACAAAAGCACAGTAAACTCCCTATCTGAGAATTGCAAACAATGCTCTGAAGTCTGTGGGAGCAGATGCCCTTTTTGCAAAGGTTTTCTTGAGGAAGGCTGAAAAGAGCTGGTCTAGCTAGAACTGCTGCCATGTCATTGTTACAATACATGGAATTTTTCCTTTCGCTGTTGCTTAAATCTGGTCTAGATAGCAGAGTAAGGCTATCAATAAAATCTAAGAATACTTGGTCAGGTTTCACAGTTCACCTTCAGAAGCAATAGAAACGAAGTCATCTCTTAAATGGAGTTTTTCTGTGTACACCTACCCTCTGCAGTAAAGGCTGGCTGACCCTACAGACAAAGTTTTGGACTCTACCCATCACATCCCTGCTCTGCATTCCACAACACACAGAACCAAGCAGGCTGCCAATCTAAACTCAGTTGCTCACTGACCTACTCAACAGAAAGGTCATTCATCCTCCTCAAACCACCTTCATTTACACATCTGGATCACTCTGATATTTATCAGGAGTTAATCATGTACATGCAGCTCAGTTATCATCCATTCATTACAGCAGCACTTCCTAAGGTTCATGACTTTGATTCCTAACTTCTGCAAACTTTCCAAAGTACCTGTGTTTTTTCCTATGTGTTCTTTCATACTTCAGAGGACCTCTTGGATTTGAAAATATCTAATAAAAATATTTTAGAGAAACATGCAGCTTTATTTTCTCTAAGGGACTTCCTAAATAAAAACATCTTTCCACCTTAAAAAATCTCGCACTTTGTGCACAGATCCTTCACATTTATTGCTCTATTCTGCTTCAGTCTTTTTGGGCTATGTTGTACTAGTGCTCCTCCTTGCAGAGATTTGCAAAAGCACACCATGATCCTACATTTGACCAGTTCATTTCACTACTTCACTCCTAAGGACTCCTCTGTGTCTGCTAATATTTATTCTTTTCATGTAGTTGTAGATTTAACATAGATTTTTTAAAATTCCTCCTGTAAATATTCATATTTCTTCACCACTCACAAAGACTTCTAAAAGTTCTCAAAAATATTGCCAATTGAAAGTTTATGCCATAAGCATGAATTTCAACACATTTTATCTACCACTGTCTTTTTATCTGAAATAGCCATTTTATGTGCCAGAAATGTCTTGATGTCTCTGTAAAATAATTCAGTTTCAAATCATATTCTCCACTCCTTTTACAAGCAGCTAGGATTCAACTAGATATAAATGTACGCATTCACTTTTCTAAAGCCTTCCAAACAACCCAACTTATCTTTCAAGTGTTTAAAAGTGCAGACTGGAATATGTATAAGAGCATATATACTATCATTCAGAAACGGAAAATCCACTTTTTTCTCATACTCAGAGGAAAATAATCATGTTCTTTAAGTGAAGAAAAATGATTTAATGATAGTCCCAGCAACCTTTGCTTGCATCAAGCAGTGCCCAGTCTTGAGCTGAGCTCCCTAAATAATTATGTGGAAATGGCTGTTATTATTAGCCTTGGTTGATTTGCCTTTGCAGATCTGGTTACACTTGTATCATACAAAATCAACATTTCCATTTTTATATTCAGTGTTCTCTCTGCCTTCAAATGCCTTCCACAGGTTTTTGTTTTCTTGTGAATTGGGTATTTTCATTCCACTTAAGCCCTTTAAATATCTTCACAGACTATATATTTATTTATCTGAAGGTGAATTCTCTTCTAAGACTGCTTTGCTTTCCTGAATAGATAATTTTCTCTTTTTTTCTATAAAGTAGAACAATATTAATCCAGACAAGAGAATCAATTCCTTTGCTACCACAGAAGTGTTGCTGTTATAAAAGAGGCAGTAAAGTTTGGTGTGGTGTCTAAGTGCATTTCACATTTCATTTAATAGACACAAGCTATGGGCATACAATTTAAGAGAGTGCTACTGTGGTCTGAACTGAACCTGAAAGCCAGCCTCAGAGCGTTCAGCAAGCTAAACCCAAGACCAGCTTCAGGTTCCATTGACTGTCTTTATTGAAACCATCTTCCCTGCATAAAGTAAATCATATCTATTTGGTTACTTACTACCAATATACACCACAATAATTTCCCAGATCAAAGCATTTTAAAAAGCCCTTTAAAAATCCCTCAGTGTACATTCTAATTGGCCTAGCAGAACCAAAATGGTCTACTCGTATGGCAGAGGGCTCAGCATGGATCTTGTTGCAGGATCCAGATTACACAAAATAACACACACCCTCACAAAAGGCTCATGTGCCCTCAAACAATCTGGCTCTCTCACAGAAACACTCAGAAGAGCTGCAAGTAGGACAAAAATAGACAGACATTGATGTTATAACTATCACTTCCTTCTGAAGTTCTCTGAAATTATCTTCCCACACGCTCCAGTCCTAAAAAGTGTGATTAATGTATTCCATCAATTATTATCTGACGGTGAAAACACCCTTTGGCCTCAGCAGCAAGCTAGATCCACCTCTGTAAAAGCTGAGTTCAGCCCCACAAGTGGGGCTTATGTATACCATGGACAGTGGTGGTATTGTATCATCAGAAACCATTTTAGCCACCTTACAGTAGTAAAAAGTGAACAGAAAATACTTTGTAATGCCTCATGCTTATTTCCTGTTGTGTTTGTTGCTGCTTGATTTGGGCAATTTGGTAATTCATAATTAGTCTTCCAGCCTCAGAGAGATGTTACCCTCCAAAAGGGTGAGCAATGAGCAATGTAAATGGCACAAAATAAATACTACAGCAGAAGGACATAAAAGTAGTCCTTGTGATATGACTGCTGGAAGGGGTTGTTTTATTAGATTGTGCTTTTCTTGGTGTTTTTCACGAGTTACTTTAGAGACTGTTCTCAAAATTTGTTTACTGTAGCCAATCTGTCACCAACAGATGTGAGCACCTCCCCTCCTAGAACATGCCTCAAACTTTCAAGAGTTTAGGTTTATGATAACATGCACAACATTCATGTTTTACAGATCTGTCAGCACCAATTATTTAACAGCAATGCCTGTCAGACACTATAGCTTCATGAAAGCAATTAGTATTTGTACAATGGTATTACATACAAACACGAAAATATTCCTCAGAAGCTTCTGTGAATGGTTATGAATTACCAAACATAACACTGCTCAAACACAGCAAGCAACTTCAGTTGCAAAACAATCCTGCAGCGTAGCTTTACAAGGCAGGAATTTCAAACAGAAAATTTTCAGACATCTTTTAAAGGTTTATGATTCAATCTCCTTCAACAAAAAGCCTGAAAAGAGAGCTGTCCCACTTTCTTAAGTCAGTTAAGAAAACTGGGGTTTCCATGCAGACAAGTCTTGATTTCAACTATGATGACACATACTACTCATAATGGCAGCACAGCACTCCGGTAACAATCCAGGTCTCCTTGGAATCCCTGCTGATGGATATGCTGCTGCCAGGAAGGACCTAGGTATCTCTAGCAGAGAAAGCCCAGAAAGAACTCCCCTTCCCAAAGAGAGGACATACTGAGTTTCAAACAAAGAAGAGTCCAGATCACATTTCATTTCACTAACTCTTCAGCATTCTCAGTGGATACACTTGCTACTCACATTTTCATTGTCAAAAAGAAAAACGTTTCCTGCAATTATTTTTTTTTAAATAGTCAAGCCAAACTAATTTGGAGAGTCCTACACATCAGTATTTTATGAATAAAATGCTCATGACAGAAACTGTTAGACTTGCAGATCTGTTAAGGTTTTTTGAAAGAGAATATCGCCACATTTTCACTCAATACATCTGAGAGAAGACCTGTGTGAATCAGGACTGAGTATCACCTCCCCATGTGACCACCCCAGCAGTAAATGCTCTGCTCTGCAGCAAATGCTGCTCAGCTCTGGCCCGAGATCTCCGGTGTGCAAATACCAGGTGATGCTTGGACGGAGCGAGCTCCAGCACACACAGCTCTGCGCAAGATGGAGCCCATGTTAACGTGACAATTCCTGCAAGTCCTTGTCCTGACTGGCACATCCAGAGATGATTTATTACTAAAGTTAAAAAACACACAGGTGTAGTCTCGATCATCCCTGCTTCGAGAGAATTTCAGCTCAAATACTGGGAACAGTTCCCCAGTCTGAATACTCCGTTTTCTCTTTGCCCTTTATTTTTTTCCCTCAACTGTTTTTTTGCAGATTTCCAGAAGAGCAGCAAGAAGCTGCATCAGTTCAGACATATTTCCTTACAAAAGTCTGATTTGGCTGTTTGATGTGGCAATGTTCTCTGAGTTGAATTTCCTTTGCTGCTTATCTTATTTAAATATATCAACAGAACTGTTTCTCATCTATATTTATAAAGTAACAGAAAATAATGGTGTAGCTCTCCCACTGAATAAACTAAATAATAGCAAGGATAAAAATATAGATGGCAGATGAATTAGAGACTGTGTGAACCCCTTCATCCTAACTGAATATTCACGTGATGAGTCACACCACCTCCTTCCGAGGAAAACCCCACAAGGGAGAACAAGAGACAAGGAGATCATGCAAACAGATACTGCTCTTGGCAGATATTTCTCTCCACTCTCCTCTCTCTGGAATGCGAATGAAACAGCTATGAATTTTAGATGATTTAGAAATTTGCAGTTTGAAAATTTTTTCTAACAAATAAGGTAAGTCATCTTTGCTCAAGTGAATAACAAGTAATTCCTTCTAGGATTTTTTTCTGTACCCATTTAAATATTTGCAGTTCTGGTGTGCCACTCTTGTTCCTCCTTTCTCTGATCCCCTATTTCTCTTTTAAACCCTTTTTTTCCTCCTTTGGCACAACAAAATATGGAACAATATCAGCAATTTAATGATATTTTCTTAACCAAATATTCTGGCTTAATATTAAAATACTCCTTTAAATAATTTGCAGATTTTACAGAATAGCAATAGTTGTTCTGAAGACTTTAAATCACAAGGTTCATACTGAGCTCCACTTACAGTTCTCTTGAAGCTATGGGGTTTGGCAGATTTAACCACAGGCTTCAAGGGAAGCAGCATTTGCTTGAATATTTGTTGAAGGCTTTGGTTCAGACCTACTGGATGCCCTATTTAAAACACTTATCTCCTGCTCTGCTAGCATCTGCATTAGAACAGAAAATGACAAACAGCTCCCCACACACAGGAATGTGCTGGAACATCATCACTTCTGAATTATTCCCACTTAAACTAGGTGCATGTCATGAAAACTCCCTATATTCTAGAATAAATTTTGGAAGGTGTGTTGCTTGACATCATCCTTAATAACGGAGCTGAACTATAGGAGGAAAAAACGTGGACATTTATTACATGAGAATATCTTGCTGATTTAAAAACGCAGTTTTATCACATCCTACACAGAAGGAAGCCTACCAGTGAATCCTGCTAGCTCCTGTAAATACCTCTGATTATGCAGGATTCTCATTTTACCTGTCATTCTAGGCCTCAACCTGCTCTTGAGAAACGCTGTCACAAGGCTGCCTGCTGCTGTGAGAACCAGCTATGGGATACAGGACACTAATCCCTCCTGCCTGCAGTTTTATGTCTAGATTTCAACCCCGAGTGGAGCCATCGTTTCAGAAAGGCACTCTTCCCACATGGAACAGCAGCAGGGCTTAGCCTGGTGTCCCCGAGGGCAGCCTGAAGCACCCCAGTGTCCCTCTGCAGCCCAGGCTGCCCTGCAGGGCCAGCCCAGGAGCCCTGATGCTCCCTGGGCTGAGCTGCCATCCCCTGGGGACACTGCTTGGGCATTTGCTCTCAGCAGGAGCCACAGACCCAGCAGCGAGGCACTGGCTGAACACGGCCTGCACTCTGCCACCTGAGACATCAGTAATGGCTCTCACCTCTGCTGTGGGGGTGTACCCTCCTTATGTCTTCCAAGTATGGAAAACTCCTTACTTTTATCTTTAGAAATAAATCAGTAATAATAAAAAACCAAAGAAAACTGTTTTCAAAAAGCTCATGCTCAGAATTGTATTTTCTTTCCCAAACATTAAATGCCACAATCTAGGAATTAAAATTAAACCATCAGGCTCCACTGAATGCCACAAGTGCATTTGAAGTGCACAGACATATAACTTCATTCATGCTCCTTTGGCCATTTATATGCACAGTGCAAGTGAACAAATGTCAGGAATTCTTTAGGGAACTAATCAATGCTGCTGCATAATCTTTGTTTCAGTTGAGATAAATCATCCTTCCAATTCCTCCCCTTCTATTGCAGATACCTACTCACAGTTTGTTTTGAAGGGTTTTTTTCTCAAACCTTTCGAATAAAACCCTCATATCAAATGGCTTTTCTCAAGTTCTGAGGAGTTCTATCTATTACTGAAAATCTAGAATTCAAAATCGCTTATCCAAGTGTTAACTAAATTCCCTGATCAACCTTCTCTTTTGTCTCACAATTATTCCTTTTTGCGCCTTTTTTTTTCTACGTTTCTATCAGAAAATATTTCTATTTTTTCTATCAGAATTCCATTTTTGTATCAAAGGGATACAATACGGATGGGAAAACAGAGCCCTTGCAATCTCTCTCACACCTTTGCAGTAGAACTGCAGATGGCTCTGATTCAGCCCCTGCTAAAATAATAAAAGGTAAATTGCAACATCCACATAACTCCACATGAGCAGAAAGTGGCAGTTTTGTTTGCTTCATCTACAAACCTGCTGGTATCATTTCATATGCACACTGATAATAAGGCAATCCTTTTGGTTTGCATCTTTCATAGCTCTTCATTGTTTCATCATTTTCATTGAAAACAGCTGGTAATCTCCATCAATGAATACTGTGCTTGTTTTATTATTATTGTTTTCTGTCCAAGAGCCTTGTTAAGATATGATGTGAATCATTTAAAAAAAACCGTATAAGCCAAATATAGACATTAAAATAAAAGCAAGACCTTTTGCTCACAGACAGTAAGGTAAAGTATTACGTATTAGTTGATTTACTGAAAGGCTTAACGTGTATGACAGCCCAAATCAGCTAAGAGAATGAAAACAAACTGTGTTATATTGTTAGTGAGGAGTGCTGACAGAGTTAAAACCACTTCTATATGATGTCTGTTTAAAAAAAAAATAGATTAAAGAAGATTTGGTCGATTAACCTCTGTAGCATTTTGGGTCTTGTTCTAGCAGAGACACAAATGTAAGTGCAGAGAAGGAAGGCCAGAATAAGGGAATGCACTTAGAGGATAGTGGACTCCATTGGCCAGGGGAAGAAGCATATATATAGATAGATATAGATATAGATATAGATATAGATATAGATATAGATATAGATATAGATACAGATATAGCTATGCAGACAGTCCAGATGTAAAATTGTGCCCTTACACTCCGGAAAGGTTTTAAGCCCAGGAAGATGTGAGATGTCTGCTGGGAGCTGGCTTTCAGAGAGGGGTGGGTATGCACATGCCAATGGGGCCAGCTGCAGCTGAAGCATGGCAGGAGGAGGGAGAGGGATTCTAAGGGACAGGTGGGCTCCTGGCATCACTCCCTGTCTCAGTCACTACCTAATGGGGCTGGGAATCGTTTGCATAATGCCACAGAGAATTTCCTCTGAGGAGTCTGACTGAGCACTCCAGGGAGCTGCCTGATCCACGTAGATCCCCCCTCTCTGCTGGGAATGAGGAGAGGCAGCAGCACTGCAATCCCCAAGGACACACGGCACAGGAGGGCCTTTACTGCAGGGGTGAGGACCCTGCAGTCTCACTGTGGCTATTGCACTAAGACCCTGAATTAGGATCATTAATTTGCATTGAATAATAAACTCACTGTATTTGCTCCTCCTCACAGCCCACTGCTTTGTAAGCTTTACTCACATGCTAACTGCAGACAGACTCTGAGTGTAGGAGTACAATGTGGTGGCAAGGAGCTCCTCACTGGGAGCTGCTCTCAGCAGGTACGAGTAGGAACAGGCAGCAGAACCAGACCCATGTGCTTTGTGTACCTATTTCTGGCCTGTCCTGCTGAGAATATTAACATTTTTTTTTTTTTCTTTCTGGAGAGTGAGAATATCACTTCTTTTGGAGCTTTCTTTTGTCTTATAGATCACATTATTACTCCAGGCCAGTGTCTGCTGAGATGGATGCTTAAAAAAATCTTTGCATTACAGTTCCACAGAAGAATATAAACCTGCTTATGAAATTAAATATACCTAAGGATTCTGTATACTTGCTTTCTTCCCTGCTTAATCAATGATTCTTTTTGTTGTTTTCCCCAATGAGATCTCTACACAGTGTATTTGAAAGCATTATTCTCGCTCTGTGAATACCAGCTAAAATGCAAATGGATCTGTCTCTATGACTTTTGTTCAGTATCCTCCTTCCACTGAGATGTGTTGTAAAAAATATTATTTTTTGCTAGTGTTTCCAGAATCTCATTCTCTAGATATGTAAGGGGAAGCCACAATGAATATAGCTTAAGTGCAAAGAACTTGGTGTACAAAGCTGCCATGTTCCTGCTACATACATCCTCAGAGTAAAACTCCTCTGGCACAAAGCTCATACAGCAGCCCTGCTTTATCCCTTCCAGATCTCTGGGCAGGAGCAGCAAGTTCCACAGGTGATGATCTGTTTTCCAACTTTCTGAGTCTCTAGCTCAAAATGCAATTTGTGAGCAAGCTCCTCTATTTCGAGGATCTATAGAACCACAGGGTTGGGAAAGGCCAGTTCCCATTTTTCCTCAGTAGTCTGCCACCACGGAAACCTGTAACAGCCTAGAATTACTGACTTATCAGCTACGATTGGGTAAACTTCCAACAGGTAGCTGACTGTTTTTCCCAGCTCAGCTTCTTTCACTGTTCAGCTGAACACCGTTTGCTTTCTCTCTTTTCTGCTTTGGCAAATCATGTAAAACCTTTCAGGGAGTTCATGGTTAAATAAACAAATAAAATAAATAAAACCCACCAGTAGTCACACACCAGGCATAAGCATATCTCCTACTCTTCTTGCATACCTAAACTCAGTATAAATTTTAGATTCATCAGGTGTAACCAGCTGTTACCAAGGGACCTCAGCAGCCCTCTCCCACATCAGCATCTGCCTGGGCACCTTCACAGGTTGTCAGTGCTGCTGCTGGGCTGCACAGGAGCCCCAAGCTCTCCTCTGACCAGGGAAAAGGGCTCAAACGTGGGGACACAGCACAGAGAGCAGCAGCAGGCAGGGAAGATCACCCACAAGCAATGGTGTTTATACACTGAACTTGAAGCTTCCCTGGTTTATCTTCTTTCCAGCTTCAGACTACATCCACTGTATACAATGAGAGCCTTTAATTACTTTGTGTAAGGCAGGCTTTTGTTCCTCTTTCTCTGGGGTGAAGAAGGGGAAGAAAAGTTATCTTTTCAGCAATACTGCTTATCTCACAAATATATTAAACTACTAACTGTGAAATTGCTTGAAAAAATGCATCTTGTGTCACTTAGGAACCATCCTTCTGGCATGAAGGAAAAAAGAAGAGGTGGGAAAGGTGTTGGAAATGCGTATCTAGAAAATGTTTCACTACAAAATGAATTTTCTTTACTGGAGGAGAGGACTACAAGAACTTTGTTCTGCAAAAATCTGCCTGAAGCAGAATTTCTGTGCTACAGGAAGGTCACAAACGTAGACATGGATAGTCAGTAAAAGACAGCTTTTGCAGGAAGAGAGGGAGATGCCATTTCCAGAACAGCATTGTTGCTTAGTTTGACAAGTGAAATCCAACCTTCCTGCACTGTCCTTTGGAAGAGGCTGGCTGTTTCAAGCTCTCCCTCTTCACAGTATCTAATCCCTAAATCACACCTACTCCAACCTCCCCTGACCCTTTGCAAGGATTGTTAAGGGTCTCCATGCTCAGAAAGGGAAGGGAGGGGAAGGGAAGACAGGGGACAGGGCATGGTGCTGGACACAAGGAAGGACTGTAGCAGAGAGAGAAGAGGGTACAATATTTGGTCCTGGGTTTTCAAATAGCCATAGACCATTGTCTGGACCTTTCTGGGGGGAAAAAAATTGCTTGCAGAGGAAAAAAAATTAAGTGGATTACTTTGCCTCCAAAATTGATCCAGATTTCAGCAATTTTTCAGATTTCCAGGAAGTACTTTGTCCTTCCATTAGATGCAAAAAAGCTAAGCTATAGTGTTATCCCTGTAGCAAGATGGGGACATCATCTGTTTCTCCTTTTCTACCATAAATACCCACTCACAGTAATTGCTAAATTCTGAAGAATTTTATAGCAGCCATGGCACAGTATAAATTTATATGCACACACAAACACACATTGTGTGTGGGTAGTGAGACCATGCAAGCATCTGATGTTCATATCACAGCTGAAAACTAGAATACCATAAAACTAATATTATTAAGATGCCAGATACTTTCTTCTATTGCACTGTATCATGAGAAAGGAAGAAAAGCTCTGGTGGAAGGAGCCAGACACAAGGAGCCAGGAGAAGAGAAGAACAACTGTGCTCCTTCCTGTTCTGACAGCCCAATGACACAGTGCCAGGCTCTGGTGGCTCATGGCCCAGGACTGTTGAGAACAGATGCAATATAGCATGTTCCTTTCTGAAATAAAGGAAACTAAGGGAAAAGGAAAGCAAAAGGAAATGAAGCTAAGATCAGTATTTCCTGACCTGCATTTTCTCCACAGTGCTCGATCTTTGAAGCCTACAGACAGAGCTCTACTGATTTCAAAAGGATTTGATTCAGAGCTTAAGGAGAAGGAAAAAAATGTGTGGCATGGTGCAGAGCTCACTGGCATCACAGCTCTGTGGGAATGCACAGAGCTTTGCCCGGAGCTACATGTGCTTATCAAATGTTCTCCTTCCTTGGATTGCCCTTGAGACATGTTCTATCCAGCAGGACCCATGAAAAGATTTAAAATATGGTTGAATTTACACGTATTTGACAGTATAAATGTTCTTCCAGAAGATCTGCGAGTCAAGCAGTGCTTTTCCTCCCCCTATCTGGAATAAAAGAATATTTCCTTTTTGTCCTGGCAAAATGCTCCTGCAAGAACATTTTATTAACTCTGCATATTACTTGAAAATTTTGTGTTGTCTTTTTTGTTTTACAGACACAGTTATTGCAATCAAGATTTCTTTCCTCTTTTAAGACTGGTCTTGCTGTGCAACAACTATTCCCAGTATCTTCACAATTCACATTCATTTCACTGTTTCATAGCTGGAAAGCATTTAATTTTTCCTTCTAATAGCCATTTACTCTGACATGAAAACGTCCATCAAAATCTCTGCAACTAAAGTCACTATGAAGTTCCCAATATTTATGTGGCTTGATATCAAATAATTTTTCACCAAAGGAAAGAAAAAAAAAATTCTCAAAGTACCTCTTAGTCCAGTTTTATGTTTATTGTATGGTTAAAATAGCTCCCTGGAGCTTCACACATCATCCTGTCTGGAAAATAACCCAGCAATACTCCCTTTCCTCCCTCCCCCAGAATAACTGCACAACCTTTGTGAAATACATCAAAATAATAAATTATGCATAGAACATTCAAATACCCCGAGCTCTTCCATGAGCAAGGTTGTAAGTGTGACATACTGAGTGCATCTAGCTTGTCCTCCTTCCAGAGGGCTCCATGCTGCCTGCCCTGTCTGACAAAATACAGGGTCAAGGCCAAGAAACGGCGAGGAAGATTTATAGGTTCAGGATGCATTTAAGCACTTGCAATGAAAGTTGCAGTAAGGTACTAGAATTTGTAACTTTCAGTTTGACAAAACCATTAGAGAAGGTTTTTACAGCTGTCAGAATCTCCTCCAGTGCCTAATCTGAACCCCATGTGAGAAAAAAAGCAAGAAGCAGAATTCTACACAACACCACATTCAATGGAACAAGAGCAGAGCAAACAGCACAGCTCACTCAGCATTCCTGCATGGACTAATGTCTGAAATGGCAGATGGACAGGCAGCATGGGCTTTGGAAGGGTCCAGCAGGCTAAAGAAGAAATTAAAATGCTGTATTTTACAAATGTGATGAACACAAATACTCGATCAAACCTGCTGGTATGGCCTGCTTACAGATGAAGTTGAAGTTTGGGCTAAGGGAAATCAAACGCCTCCAAGGCTACCAGTGAAGCAAAAAATTACATTAGCTGTACAGCCTGAAGCATATTTGTTAGTATTTAACAAATTATGTGCTTCATTTAAACACTGTTGCTAGCGGCCAAATAAATTAAAATCACCTCATTAGGCTTTACATCAGTTAAAAAATTAAAAGAGGCTTTTCTTACCTTCTGTCTAGGTGTCTTCCTGCTCGTGCAGTCAGTGCCAGCAGGGACCTGTGTCACAGAGGCCTTTTTCCATGTCATTTGTCTCCAGGCATCCTGAACCTAAACGGATGCAAGGCAAGACAAGGCACACATGATTTCAGAACACTGCCACGATTTCATATTCAAAATTATGATCACTGTAATATGTGAAATGGAACTGACTGCAGCTCTGCAGGCCCACGTGCTGTACTCTGGTAAGAAACAGGCACAAGCAAACCCCCAGAACTGATTGCATTTCACCAGCAAGCTGCAATAAATGCAGGTAAAGCCCTGCATGGGGGAAACAGGGAGGGCCCTGGACAACCCTTCTGCTCTTCACTTCTCCACATCTCTTATGGCATGTCTCTGGCAAGCTCTTTCATTACGTGTATTGTAACTAATTTGTAACATGGAGATAAAGGCACTCTAGGCCCAGACTCAGATCACCTAATTTTCCCCTCAATTCCACTGTAAAGTATTTTTCCTGATACATGCTTCTGAAGATCTGTGGCCATTCACAGATGCACAAAAACTGAAGTAGAAAATAGACTATCTGAATTTAAGCCTCTAGTATCTTTGGCCAAGTCTTCAATTTATGGAAAAGCAAAACACAGCAGAAGTCACCTGTTACTCTAAGTTCATATGACCAGAGTCAGGGTGTCAACCCTATATGTCCCTCCCTAAAGGAAGGAATGGCCTTTTTCCATCAGGATAGATAGGAAACAAAGACACTTCATAAGTATTTGCAACATTTGACCAACTCAATTGAAGAAATAATGGAAAACCAAGGAAAGAAATTCTTTTTTTCTTATGAACAGTTCATTCTCTTCGTAAGGCAATTTGGAGAAACCAAGACCTTTGAAAATTGCATTGTGCAATAGGTGTGTCAGAAAAAAAAATTACATTTTCTAAGTGAAGCACTTCAAGTTCTAGTTTAAAGTGTTATTTAGGATCAGGTTTAGCTCATTCAATTAAAAAAATACTTAAAGATGAATAAAAATTTTTATTCAATCAAAAAAGCCCTTCTCTCCTAACTTCTTAGTATTTATGTTTTAGTATGGAAACAGAAACATTTTCAGTTCAGGTCACCCAGTAACAGCTTCTGTAGAATGGTTTGCCAAGCCCTGCTTAGGAAATATTTGAAAACTTGCAAAAAAATTATCTAACTGCACTGCAGGAAAAAAAAAAAAAGAAGGCTGCATAACTCATCATATATACCTACTACCAATTCATCTCAACATTTAGAAAATATTTCAGATTTTCTATTCCTAAGTGCCGACTTCCTGTTGAAGCTTACAGGACCATTTGCATACTTCTGATTAAATGTCTTCCTAAAGGCTTTGCCAAGTCAAGGTACATGAAGTAAATGATAATGAGAGAAAGCTGTTGAATAACTTGACAGTTATCAAAAACTTCTCTGAATAAATTACACGAACACTTTTATCTGTTAACACCCTTTTGGCATGAAAGTCTTTATTTAAAGTAGTTCCTCTTCAGTAATGAATTTGACTTGTGATGATGATTGGTATCTCTTGTCCTTGCATTTTAGCCTTCCTCTGAAGTGGTGATAACCACTTACAAGGTCCTGATCAGTCTGACACCAAGCCAGCCGTGAAGAACATGGAACACAGACTGCCACCCATCAGCAGCAAAAGCAGTCAGCTACAACTACGTGTAAAAAGATGCTTTAAATAACAAAAATCAGAAGGGATCAATCAGCTAGCTATACCCTCAGTGATTCCAAGCAAGGAAAGGCACCAGTGTTAACTCCCTGCTAGTTTACTGGCCCAGGTGCATGCAGTTATTTCTCAGCAGTGGAAGAGCCAGCTGCTGGTTAGAGTGTTGGTGCTCTGCTTGTTCCACTGTGGAAACCTGTTGTAAACAGAAGGCTGCCAAAGTATAGAAGTTTTCATACCACTGTGATGTAGAATTAAATTCATTATGGCTTGAATTATGGCTTGGCAATTTCTGAAATGCGATACTGGGGTTACCAATAACGTGTTACAGATCGCTCTCTTTCACACTTCAGACATTTGCAGTGTAATAGGATGTTGAAACAGTCACATGTCTATTAAATAGAACACCTCCCACAGTATGTTTCATTTTCAGTAACAATTCTCTACCTTAGCTGCTATTTGGTGAGTCTAAACTGTCCCTATCCAAAGTACCTATACAGCCAGTCCCATTTCAGCAGAATTCCATTGATATATTATATAAATATTTATTTTGGAAATATTATTGATGTTAGCCAGTTCTTCAGAATATTGCATTCACAACTGAGCATGTATGAAAAACTAAGGACATAGTATCAGTGTGTGCTGTGAAATTACTCTCATACTAAAGCAAAAGCTGGTGCTAAGTCAGTGATGAAATCTCTTTTCACTGCAAAAGGGAAAAAGCCATGGAAGGAGCACAGTTTGGTAGAAGTGACTCATCCCCATGTTCTTCAAGGAGTGACAGTAAAGCTGTCTCCCAGAGATTACCCTTTCAGGAAGCTGTTTTAAGCTGCAGCTCAGAGCACATGCCCTCTTCTTACCCACCACTCCCAGCCTGACCTGGTGACCTGCAGAACTCTGCAACCACAGGTGCAAGAGCCAGAAGTCCTCACCCTTCCCTTTGCCAAGGCAACGTTGGAAAAAACATCACATATTCTGGCTGCGTACGTGGGATGGAATAAATCAAAGTGGTTCCCTCTGCATTCACATTGGCAGCAGTCCCTTCCCATCTGGCAGGGAAATGACCATCACCCCAACTGTTACCCTGGTTTGGGGCAAGACTGGCATTACAGGAGCACTGATAACCCTAAGAGATGCTACAGGCCTGCCTTTTATCTGTCACCACAAATAAATGCAATCAAGGAACGGAACATCATGGCTTTCCCACAGCAGTACAAGTGCTTCCTGAATTCATTCTCTCACTTTCCTGCAGTCACTGCTTCCTTGGTGAGAAGAGCTTCTCACTCTGTACACAGCAACAAAACAAGGTGTCAAAGAGGAAAAGGTGAGTCCCTAGAGTATATGACAACAGATACTATGAATCACAGAGTCTCTGCTTAGCTTTACACACACCGACAAAAATGCAACCAAGACTTCTGGATGGTTTTAACCAGAGAACTTATGAATGTTACTATAAATAGGTTTGGGGTAGGGGAAGTTGGATCTGCATTGCTCCAACCTGCCCTCAGGATCACAGTCATGATCTCTACCAAGGAAAACCATTATCCCTACCAAGGCCTGGGAGCAGAGCTCTGAGCCAGGGTCTGTAGGGTGACTTTAGGCAGGCTGCCCACCCACAGCCATGGCAGCTGCCCCAGCCTCCTGCTCCCCATCCATCACCGCCTGTGCTCCCACATCCATGCCAGCATGCAGGAGAACCTTCCCATGGCCCCAGCACAGACTGCCTGCGCCGGGCAACCTGGCCAAACACCGCGCACCACTTACAGAAACCAGCGACAAGAAAAAAAGGTAAGAAAGGTGGGAAACAGGAAAGGAAAAAAGAGATAAACAAGAAATAAAAATGGAAACAAGCAAAGAGGTAAGAGAAAATTTTAAAAAAGGAAAACCGAAGGAAAAACAAATCAAGGAAAAAAGAGAAATGGATAGGAAAAGAAGGAGGAAAAAAGAAAGGAAGTAAAATAAACAGCAATAAAGAAAGGCCAACATCCTTTTAAACACAGGGAATCAGAGGTTAATTCTGGAGATCAGAAAAGGGGACTAGAATGAAAAAGAAAAATGAAAATGCAGTTTATTTCTAGTAGCATATGCAAAACAAACACCGTTTTTCATGCTCCTAAAAAGACAGATAAACCCATCCCCAGTGGCTGCTGGAGTGAAAGAAGGGCAGCTGGACCACAGGGTTACTATAGCCATTAGCATTTTTGCCAGTTGATGAGAAAGCATTTCATACCCAAATGTGTATGGTCAGCAGAAGACAAGCATTAACTTATTGCCTGTCTGGTTTTCATCTTTCATTTCAATGTGCTGAATTATTTATGTCATCCTAGTCACTAGCTAAACTTTTTTTTTAAGTCTCTATATGATGTTGTTACATAATCTAAAAGCATTCAGGGTTCTGATGCAGCAGCCCTCCTAAGCAGGCTTATGAAAACAGGTTACCTCAAGTGCAAAATGAACTTTCTTGGGCCAAAGGGGCTGGAGAAGCCTGCGCAGGGTCAGAAGCTGGTCAGGCAGTTGCAATCCCTGATCTTTATCCATTATGGAGTACAGTAAGGTCTTTGGTTTAGGGAGCAAAGACACATGGCTGGAAGGAGTGGAGCTTAAGCTGTATTCAGAGGGTTACTGTTGCCATGTCAACAGCTGGAAAAAAAATTGTTTACCCCCGGCACTGCTTAAAAGGTTTGAAAGTATTCAGTGCTGAATAGGACTACCTCTTTATTTCTTTATTTATTTGTTTTACAGATTAGCAAAGACAAACCAAAAATATAAATTTCATTCTAGATGAAAAAATATTACATGCCTAGTGGGAAAGAATCAAATAAATGTGTTTAACCTTAACTCTGCAATTTGAAAAAGCAAACTTGAGAAGAATGATTAAAAGCACATGAAATGCAAAGTGTGCCCTTTAAATACGAACTTCGAATCGCACTGATGTGAATATGTAAATCTAATTATGCACATTTAAGGATTAGGTATTTTATTAAAACCACCTCGATTTAAATTGCACAATCAGTCCTTTTATTAAGACCGTTCATCAGTTTTCATTCTGGTATTTGTTAATAAGAACTGACAAAATACCAGAGACTTGCCATGTGTAAAGCCATTGCAGCAGTGCTTCTACAGTACAGCTGGATGAATCCCCTAGCGCTCAGCTCCAGCATACAGAACGCAGTCCATGCCAGGGCTAAAGGAATACTTCATTTTAGCTGCACAGAATAATACTTATTTGAGTCTTAAGTGCAAGATAATCCCACTACATAGGATTTTCAGAAGTGTTGCCTTTCTTTCTAGACCGGTGGGAACATCTCACCCTTAATTACAGCCCACTGTCCCAGTGCCCAAACTGAGAGACCCTGTGTGACAGCTGTCCAGAGCAGCCCCGGGGCGGTGCCTACACTGCCCTCACACCCCCAGCACCGGGCACACATGTCACCTGCACCCTCTGCCCTGCTGGCTCAGGTCACCTGCACCCTCTGCACCCACTGCCCTGCTGGCTCTTGTCACCTGCACCCTCTGCACCCTCTGCACCCACTGCCCTCCTGGCTCTTGTCACCCGCACCCTCTGCCCTGCTGGCTCTTGTCACCTGCACCCTCTGCACCCACTGCCCTCCTGGCTCTTGTCACCTGCACCCTCTGCCCTCCTTGCTCGGGTCACCCGCACCCTCTGCCCTCCTGGCTCTTGCCACCTGCACCCTCTGCCCTCCTTGCTCGGGTCACCCGCACCCTCTGCCCTCCTGGCTCGGGTCACCCGCACCCTCTGCCCTCCTGGCTCATGGGACAGCTCCTCTGCCACCTCAAGCAGCTGCCTCATGCAGAGCTCACCACTTGTGCTTCAGATTCTGGAAAGGCAACTGGGCAAAAGGCAAAAAGTACCCAGAGCAGTTACTCCTCCAACCCAACACTGGTTTGTCCCGGGGCCTAGTCCAGCTCCACTGCTGTGGACACACTGTAACATGCTTGGCTAATTCATTCCCTGAATCTGACTTCAGCACCCAGTCACTGATCCTTACAGCACCTTCCTCCCAAGATCAAACCACCCCTTAATTACTGACTATTCCCTTCTCTGAAGACACTGACGCACAGAACAGTTCAGGCAGAGCAAAGGAGACACTGTATCATTTCAGACAATCAATACCTGTTATTTTGCCTTTCAGAAAAGAAGCCCTAAGTATCTGGATTAGAATGTGCCCATTACTTCTCATTCCCAACTACTGAAGTGTGAGAGATCTGTGCCAAGGAAAGCATAAACAAATTGTTCCTTCCTCAACACCATGTCTCTCCACATTTAAAAATATTTGAAAACAAATGCTTTCCCTCCATCCTTTCTGTGACTTCTTCTCATTTTCCAGAACAAGACAAACTGCAGTTCTCTAATGAGACACAACCTTCTCATCACTAATGAGATGCATGCAGACCCAGACAGCCAGTGTATTTTTTGTAGCCTGCATTGTAAGCTTTTGCAACTTAAAAGGAATATTGAGCATAGTGAAGTGCATGGTAAAGCCCCAGTACAAGAGCTAGGAGATCACATGAGAATTTGAGCTTTTACTAGAAATTACATGTGGAGAACCCATACATGTCAGAAGAAACACACTCTAAAGTAACAAGGGAAATGGAAGGGAACATAAATGTGCTATTTATTGTACGTAAAATTTCAATTTGTAGGGCCTATTACCATCAGTCAGCCATCAGGCTTTTGAATTCTCAACATTTTCTGTCTGGCAATACTGAAAAAAGGTAAATTATTCAAACTGAAAAAATATCTCACATGAGACCAAGACTAACACACACACACTATAATGGGGGTGGGCAGATATAGCAGCAAGGTAAAAGCTAGATTGTGTTTATTTCACGTTTGGAAGGAAAAATCGGGTGCATCTTAATTCCGTCTAAACCATTTTGCCTCTCTCAGAAAACGAGGCTTAAGGGCAACCTTTCAAAAAGTTAAAAGAAAAAAGATTTCACAGACTGTTAAATTTCATCCTCTGAACATCTTTTCCAGAACACTACACCAGTAGTACTGAAATCCTCAACTTGCTCTTTCACTGAATTAATTACTAGTCATATTTCAAGCATCCACGCACAGCACTTTGAATGAAAGGTGCTCAATACAATTCCACAATCATTTACATGAACAATTCATCTTTTGCAGTCACATTCAGTTTTATATAAAGGTACTCATCCTTACTGTGTTATTTAGCTACCAGAGCCCACACGGAAACAGTAGAGGAAACCTGAAATAAACCTTATTGTTAACTATTTTTGACAGTTAATGCACAGACACAGTTACCACGCACATTCCTAAACTGGGGGAACACGGCAGTAAGATCACGCACTAAAACTCCTGGTGTGGGGTTTTCTCTTTACACCACAGGAACAAAGGGTGAGTAAGAGAAATGGAGAAGAGACCAGAATCAAGACTGGAAACATGCAAAACACACGGTCCTAGTTTCTGCTAAGGGGCAAAGTTCCACATAAAACCCAGGCTTTCCATCTCAAACCTGAGGAACTCTGGCACTTGGAAACCCATGGGACAGGAAAAGAACACCGTGTGGAATGTGCAGGCACAGCAATGGGACACACATTCCTCCCCAAAAACTTGCACATCCTTTGAAGGGTTTCAGAGCCTTTGGCTCACAGCTGGCAGTGGATAAAGGAGCAGAGCAGTGCCTGTAAGTCTGCCCTTCACACTGGCTCCAGTTCTAAGCCAAGGGCAGGAAAGCTCCATTTCCATCTCTGTATTATCTTGAAGTCCTTGGAAATTTCCTCGCAGAACAAACATGGGCATTTGCAAGTCTCCTCTCCTGATGTGGCTCCTGCTCCATTCCTGTGCCTATACATGAGTGTCCATGCCAGGTGACCTGCTGCTAAAGAGTGTCGTGATGTCTTGTCCCCATGGACACCGGTAGCTACTGGGATAACAGTATATAGGAACAAAATTTCCTTTAAGATCCTCAGTTATACAGGAATTCCAAGGTAAGGCAGAACACGACAGGATTTTGTAAGGAGATCATTATTTGGAGGTTTTAGTACCCTGTCTCCAACCATACTAGAGGAGATCAAGAGTTTGGATCTATCTGGTTCTCCTCATAACCCAACAGTTTAGGAAAAAAAACCCAAAACAACAAGATTGGAAATTACAGATATCAGGTTAAGAGTAGAAAATTATTCTGACTAGGCCAGAATGACAGATCAGAAATAATATGCTAGAGTTTATAAGTTGAAATACCCAAGGCAAAAAAAAAACCCAAACAACTCCAACCAACAACCCAGCTTATCTCACACATTGTTTTTAAAACACTGCAGTGACCAAATTCCTTCCTACCATACAGAGGGCAGAAACTACCCTATAAATTACTGCAGCACCAAATAAGTCAGTTCATATTGATTGCACATATTATTCTTGGATGCGTATGAGCCCACTGCTTGGCCCACTAAGTTTGCATCTTATACCTTCCAAAGACACGTGGCTGCTGGAGGGAAGCCTTGGGCTTTGTTTGCTCCTATAGCCCCATTGCAAGATGGTCTACCTGAATCCAGGTGGTGGATGAGAGCTTTGCAGCTCTGCTCCCCCACTCCTGCTGGTGATACTCAGGCCTCTCTGAGCCAAAGCTCCCCCCATCAGCAACAGAGATTTTTTTTTAAAGGTGTGAACAGTTTGGACTGGGACAAAACCCAGGAATCTAGTTCTGCAGTAAGATCTGAAACATTAACTGTACATAGTGGTCCACCAGCGATCTTGATTGCAAAAAACACTGGTTGAGCGGAGAAAAGTCTAGCACAGTTTTGCTCCAAACACAGCTGTAAGAGAGACTGGGGTGGAAGGTGTTTTAGGTGCCTCATGCAGCCCTTGCTCACAATGGCACCAGAATGTGTGTCTGTACCTGAGGGTTAGGGTTAGGGTTAGCTGCGTGTCACACAGCTGTGTCACTGTCACACAGCTCCCATTTCCTGCAGCTCCTCTTGCCTTTCTCCCTGACCTTCAGACCAGTGCACAGCCACCATGTTAACACAGTCCTAACTCAAATTTTTACCCAAACTGATTAGGATATTCTCAATTCACTGCCCTCGAATGCAGCTGAACTAAGACACCAGGGTAATAAATGGGGTACCATATTAACAGTGATGTATCTCCCTGTTCCACAGAGCCAACATCAGACTAATTTTTATGTGGAAGTCATACCGTCACTAGACTTCACTGCCATTAAGAACCAGTTAAACATCAATTAACAGGCATTTAAACTAACTTGGACATGTTTAGTGAAAAATTCTCCATTGGCAGAATAGTAATTGGCTTTCTAAATTTCACAGATCTCATAAAAATGATTTTTCCTATCTGCATGGCCCATTGCTCCACTATTTTAATGTACAGTTCATTTGATAATCATGTACAGACAGACAAACAACTAATCTATTTCTTCTGGTGTTTTGTTTTAAAGTTCCATTTAATGTGATCGTGTGATCGCTTTCTAAGAGAATGAAAAATTTAACAGGAGAAAAAAAGTAAACTAAAGCATTTACCATGCTTAAAAGAAATTGTTAATATTCCGAAACTCACTGACATTCCAATAGCAGTAGTCATTTTCAAGCCCCCTCTCCAGGAGTGAAAACATAATGGAAAATTTAAGTCTGCTCTTCCCTGCTTCATTTTACTGTATCTCCTTATTTTAAAAAATCAGTACAGGCTATTAATCATTTCACCCCATGTCCAAAGATTGTGAATACCTTAAAAGGTGAGCTGTAAAGGTCTGGGGGAAAAAAATACCCAGAGAGGGAGAAAAAGAAAAAATCAAACCCACCATAATTAGGAGACAGACATTTAAACTGGTATTTAAATTATATGCTTCCACCTTCTTTTTTCACATCTCAGCCTCTTCACTGAGTTGAAACACACAGCCACAAACAAGTATGATTATTTCTGTACTCTTACTGACCAGCCCAGGGGCAAAGGAATGAAAGACAAGATTTTATTCAACAATCCAGAGCTCCTCCTTGTCCTTTTTATCTTAGCTTTTTTTCCCCCTTAGCTTTTATACATAAGATATAAAAATACACAAAATAATAAAACACTGAATAAAATCAGCTTCTTTTTGCCTTCTTGCAGACCCCTTTTTCCAGGCTCGCTGACTCAAGACACAAATGTGGCCTGTCGGGACCTCTGAGTTTGGTGCAGAGCTGCCCAGAGGTGGATGAGCAGCTTCAAAAGCCAGGAGCAGAAATGCCATCCTGTGCCATTCATGCCAAAGGGCTGCTAGTCCCCCTTCCTGGCGAGCCCTTGTGCATCTCACACAGTCTGGGACACCGGGCTGACCCCACAGCAGAGCAGAGTCCATCCTCAGTGAAGGCACACCGTACCAACTCCACTGAGCACAGTGCAGTTACATCATTTTACACCACAGTGATATTTTCACTACAAACATCACTAACTGAAGACTTTTTAATCCTGTTGGCCATCTGTCACTCTGTAAGTGCAGCTGTAGAAACACTAACCTGGACCTTGTGGGATCAGATAATGTTATTTCACCTCAGAAGTTTTCACCACCAATTAAGACCAGACCCAGTGACCAATACCACTGCTGACGGGGCCATCAGAGAGCTCCCAACAAATTTTTTACAAGTGCTTTCATGAAAGAGCAATGCATGCTCTTAAATTGTTGTATTCTCTGAAACTGCACCAGGTTCAACAGGAAGCCTTAAAATTACTGCAATTCTAGTGCTGACCTTTACTAATTTTCAACACAAAACCTACTTAATACCAATGGGAAAGAAAAGGCCAGACCATTAAAAAGGTGACATGCATATTCACAGAGACACCATGACCTCATCAGAGTAGTATCTTTAATTTAATGCTGCCTTTACTTCACATGTAACGCCAGCAAATTGAAGCCTTCACATTTTAAACAATTATTGATTTGTCCAATTTATGAATACAAAGAAAGCTAAGTAGTCAAAACGCTATTTGGGCTGACTGAATTTGGTCTGTAGCTGGAAATGCTTGTACCCAACACAGGCAAAGCCTGCCCTCTAGAGCACTCTGTCCCTCGTTGTGAGAAACCCGTCTGCAGCAACTGACTCGTACTCGCTATCTAGCAGGGAGAAGCGAACTTTGGGATTGCTTTAGCTCTTTCTCAGATCAAAGTGACAGATTTTTCAGTTAGAAGCATTTGAGTCCTTGAGCTAGAAAAAAGTTTTCAGGCTTAAGGTTAAATCACAACAAATCCCCAGCTGCGTGAGAAGGGACACAGGCAAAACCCAGTGCAGGAACCCAAACGTGCTGCTTTAGTACCACTGGAGCCTCCTCTGCAAAAGAACAAAAGGAACTTCCTCTCTGAGGCTCACCAAAGCTGCCATCCACTCTCCAGCAGCCAGCTGTGTGAAAGGAAGGCATAAAACTCCCAGGGACACAAAACCTGGACACATTCCCAGCTGCACACGGCTGGCACAGCCCCAGTGAGTGCACTTGCTGCACTGCACCCCTGTACAATGGCTCTGGTTGTTACACTGACAGCGTGGAACAATGGCACCCAGCCCCGCCTGGAGCTGCTGCCTGCACTGGAGAAGCATTTTCCTGCCTCTCTGACAGAATGGCCTTGTACCCAAGCAAATCTGACAGAGCATACAAGAGGGGATGGACAGACAGGGGAATAAAGGGATCCTTGCTAAGTCCTTAGCCCACTGCACCGTGCTTTGTCAGAGTAGCAAATTTAGTTATGTCCACATGCTATGAGCAACTCATGGGGAACAACAGCATAAAGAGAAGCTTTCATCCCTTTCATCATAAACTTAATGATATACAATGTACCTGCTTGGCTAAAGGCACAGTCTGACCCAAGAATGTACTACAGGAGACAGGAGTACATAGATGAAGCTCATTGTCTGAGTTCCTGTTGTCTTTGGGGTGGTTTCAAACACCCTTTGAGGATTCTAAATGGAATACTTAACAAAAAAGTACAGGGCATGACTTACCTCACAAAAAATGACAGGCCAGATTCTCAAGTCACTTCAGAAAACTGTATTAGATTTGTCAACAGGAACCTCCTGGCCATGGTTCAAGCCACCCAGACACTGATACTTTCTACATTGGTCCACTTCTACACCTCTCAAGAAATGCCACTGGAAAATATATCATGAATGTGGTGAAAGAAGGGTTTTTTTTCAAGTGATTCATATTAACCAGTCTGAGAATTTCCATAACTCACCACAAAAGCTATGGAAAAAGAGTGAAATCTTAAGCTTTATTCTGGGATAGCCCATGCAGTAGAAGCAGGAACCAGAGCACTGCCCAGGGTGACTTATCTTCTTCCTCTGCTTGGATTCAGCTCTTCACCCTCAGTGGCAGAGCAGGGAACTAAGCTACAGACTGCTGTGGGAGGGAACAACAGTTTGGGGTTTCCTTACAGAGAGAGCCTGCAGCTCATAGTGATGTGCCAGAATGTGGGAAGAGCAAGTTTTTGGCAGAAAGTGAAGGAAAGGTACTTGTAAACGACAGTGAGGGTTCAGGGCTGGGCAGACAGATGGAGGTTGGCATCAGTGAGAATAAGCAGAAAATGAGAGCATCTTAGTGGCATATTTAATTTCTGTAAGCTTGTTCTTTTCGGCAACAACCTGAGCAGCTGCATTCATTTCATGCACAGACATCTCTAAGGATCCTCTCATATATGGAAATCACTGAAATCACAAATGAAATACATCTGTCTCCCTGATGCACTGCAAGAGCCTTTTCACTAGGCACAGCTACTCAGTGCAGCAGACTCAGAGAAAAAATAAGCAACAACACATAGAAAAAATGCTCAGTTGTGTTCCTCTGAGGCTCTAGGAAACCATAACCAATTACTGTTATTTACAGAGGAAATGTAATTAAACCACTTGGGGTGGACAGAGCTCTGATCTGATGGGAGGAGGGCTGTGCAGCCACAACAGAGTTTGGAACATGAAAATATATGTTTGAGACCAGCTGATAATATATTTTCTCTACCCACTTCTCACTTGTTGAGTGAACATATTCCTGAAACTTGCCCTATGTGTCATCATCACTTTCTGTACATCTTCTCAAAGGTGTAAGAGGATCTTCTAAGGACTAAAGGCATTAAAAATCTCACTCCCATTTTGTGTTCAGTGGACAGCACGAGTGAAGGATCCTCCCTTCCTGACACCAGGAAGCAGGTGAGGGAAGGCAGCACATCCCAGCCAGCCAGCACCTCCTACTCCAAGGTACCTGCACACCGCAGCTGACAAAAACCAGAGAGCACACAGTGCCAGGCGAGACAGATGCAGCCCACCTGCCTTTTTACTGTACTTGCACAGATAGCAGTATTAGCTTTTCTAGTTTTATTCCTTGTAACAATCTTTTTTCTGTTTTGGGAGCCAGAACATTTCAACTGCATTAATATGCTGCAGCCCTCAGTGCCATCAGAAAATGTTTCTTCCTTGGACAGAATATGAACCATTGTAATGGACTAACTTAGCTTCCACTTCTACATGTTAATGTGAGAATTAATGCAGAAAGTACCAACAATCCGAAATGGACACTTAATTTATGTTTGGACAAAAAGAGAATGACATATACAAAGTATTTGCCTTCCTTAAAGTGCTTCTGCACTTCTGTGAGCTTTGTTGATGCCATTTCACGACATCTCCCTTGCTGCTGGAAAGGCCACCTTGAAAGTAACAATAATGCCGGGCTTTGAAGATCTGAACCACAAGACGGTGACAAAAAAAAAAAAAGACATATTGTGTTTATCTAATCCTTGCACTTCCCATCCAACTTGGCTTTGGAAATCAGGCATTTAGCAGCAGAGGATGGCAGTTCTGCATATGTAGATGTGCATTCAGTTTTATGATTTACTCAGTAAGCCCTTATCTTCCTTAATGTTTGGATTTGGTTTTTTCCTTTTTTTCCTTTGTCTAAGAACATTTCCATACTAATAATAATTGTATGGCATTTTCAAAAATGCTCATTAAGGCGAACTGGTGAAACAGCTGAGTGGTGAAACCTGAGAACATTCTCACTGGGTAATTTCAGATGAACTATCACTTCTCTTTTAGTTGCTGAACATTTTATATGCTGTTGCACTACTTAAAGGGTTAAATAATTACTGGATCTAGATGAAACTGGTAAAATGTGATGGCTGATTTTTCCTGAACATTTTCAGTGACCTATCATTGGCATTAGCAAGGAATTTCTGGAATTAGCTTCCAAAAATATACTTCTAACGTACCATTTTCCTATGAAAGTTTTCCATGGAAGTATGAGTTGCCTTTTGAAACTGGCTTTCCAGAGCAGCTGTTAATATTTCTCACACATACTGACTAATTAAGAGACTGTGTCCAGAAGGTCAGGGACAGTGGCAGACTTGGAAGGCAGAAAATTCTCGGTGCTCTTCAACACTACTCTGTTACTATTTATCCTCCACTGTGAAAAACAGCATTTTACTCAAGAACCTGGAGTGGTGAGGCAGGCACAATTACCCTCCACACACCCTACTTGTATCTGCTGCCACCAAATTAATAATACTAACAAAATAGTGATAAGCCAACACAGAGCCACATCCTCAAGGAAACATAATTTAAATGGTTCTTCTTTACTCATCTGAGCCCGTATGACACTCAAGGGAACACAGTGAGATATATGCCAGTCAAGAAGTTTAAAAAGTTCAACTGCGTAGCTATATTAACAAATATGCTAAATTTAAATTCTGAAATATTATTTTCAATGGAATAATCTTTCCTGTATTTAAAGTGTGAAACTTAAAAAGTTCATCAGGAATATTTCTCAAGTTAGATCTTCTGTATGAAATAAAAATGGAAAACATATGGCACGAAGCCCAGTTTAATGAAATTAGGACTAAGTCTGAAAACAGACGTACATTCTTCCAACACTGACTCTTATATGCAAATCTAGAGAAAAGAATCTCAGTAACTTCCTCAGCTAACAGACAGCTCGAACTCAGTCGCTACATGCACCTTATTAAATTGATATTTCACCCTCATTATGCATGGATGACTTACAGTGGAGGAATCATGAGCTCTGTTTCAGCACTATAGAAGCAGAGCTCTGTAAAAAACCAGTAGCAGTGGAAGTTGACTGGAAGGGGATCGTTTGAAATGAATGCCGTTCTGCATTTATGGCTGGCCACAATGTTACCTCCACTGCCACTGAAGTTGAAGATGCCTTCTTATCAAAAATCCGTATTTTATGTAATATTTGTAATGAAAACAAAAGTTTTCTCTGAGACACAGAATATTAACTTGCCAGCTATAGCCTACCTCTATTTCACACCTCTACAGCATAAACACAGGTTTAACTCATAAAAAGAAATTGGCTTAGTTAGTACCTGAAAAATATTTGACAACATTAAGAAAACACACCTGGCCATTTCTTGTGGTAATCCAAGCCTGAGAGTACCAAAAATTAAGATATTTGAGACACTCTGTAATGAACCTTTTGCTCAAAAGCCAAATCTCAGAACACAAAGCCAGAGGCTACTGCCTGCTCACTGGCATCTTAAGAAGCCTTAAATTTTGCATGCGCTGACATCCACTAGCTTTTTCTCTCACCAAGGCAGGGAAGGCAGACGAAAAGATGGCAATCAGGACAACAACTCCTCCAACCCACAGCTCATCGCCAAGGGACTCTGTCTGAGCAGCAGCTTTCTGAAAATGGAAGGAGGAAAGAGGATAGCACAAAGGAAGTGCCAAAGCCTGCAGTGGTATACAAATCTTCCCGCTCTTCATCCGATGCAGCTGCAGTTAACAGAAGGAAAGGCTACTGAATATCAGCCCATACAACAACACTGCCACTACCCACACTTTGCCTGTACTTCCCCATCTCTCCATGTCTTCCAGTTCCAGTGAAGGAAGACCAGACCTGGGATGTAGCCCCTGGGTAAGAAGAACAGTGGAGGTGCTTGTTGCTCTTGTAGTATTTGCCAATTTATCAGTTTCATAAGATGTAACAAGAAGAGCACGTGATTAGTCATCCATTTATTAGCAGGGGAAGTGAGCTGCCTCCAGAAAAATCTGGAGAAAGGAAGAGAAGTCAGGTCCTATTTACCAACCTTCGGTCTCATACTCCATCTATGACTTAAAATTTCAGGGAATACATAACAGTCCAATTGTCAACTCTAAAGCTGATAAAGCTGTGCCTTTTTGGAAGAACGGAGCTCAGGGCCATTGACTTAAAAAGACACCCAGCCACACGAACGAGAAGACCTTTCAGAAAGCCCTGCTGCCTTCGAACAAACTATTTTTTCCACAGAAACTTACGTGGGAAGCATGGGGAAGGTAGAGCTGCATTGGCGTATTCATAGTCATGTAACCTTGAGGGGAGCAGCTTCAGAACCTCAGCCAGCCTAGCAGAGGTTTTCCAAACCAAAGTCAGCCACTCCATCCTTGTTAAGGGGAGGACTTGACAGAAGGAAGAGGAGGTGGGGGAGGTCTTGACTTCAAGGCCATTGCACAAGAGGTCTAAGAAGAGAGACTCAGATGAAGGACTGTGCACTTCTCACAAATCGAAACTTTCCTGGACTCTGTGAGGGTAAAAGAATGAGCGTGAAGAAAGAAAAGAAACCAAAAACATCTTTGCTAAGTTTCCATTTCAGTGTTTGACATCACATGTTGTATGAAACAAAAACAGAGCTTATGCAAGCTGGTGACGAATGAATCTAAAATTCTGTTCCTTGAGCCAAAGAATCCAAAGTCTCAGAATCACAGGATACCCTGAGCTGGATGGCACCCATAGGGATCATCAGAGTCCAACTCCTGGCCCAGCTTTCACAGCTCAAAGGGAGTCAGATGCAGGACCTGACCTGGGGACTGGCCACATGACAAGTCCCTACCCAGTTAAGTGGTACTTAGCAGAGCAGGATACCAGTGGCAGAGCCTTCTTGCAACAGGCCAGGCTGCAAAACTGATTCACATTTGGACAATAAAATACAGCTTATCTATTCTGTGACTGCAGTGGATAACGCAGGTGGTCTCACCTCCACTGCTGTGGTAACAGTAACACAATAGAAATTCATTCTGAACATGTTCCTTTCTGCAGGAATACAAAGATACCTTAATTACACAGTCGTACTGCATTTGGATTCTAGCTCTCCTAAATGATATTTTTAGGTCTAATTCATGTCCCGTTCATGTAAAATGAGAACACAGTCTTTTGAAGGCACTGTAATTACATCTGGTCAAACTGCTACAACAAGAAAATCAAGCCATTATGAGTACAGGCTGGAGCCTGGGTAGACACTCAGCAAACACAGACCAGAGCAGATTCAATGCCCTGCTGTATTTACAAAACAGCAGACATTATATTGTTAAATTAGAGTGAGGCTGATTCAGAATAATTTTGTTAGGAGGTCATATGCTACGCTCATGCCACTGTCTAGGGGATAAAACTGCAACTGTAAAATTTACTTTTCTAATTTCAAATCTTTAAGGTAAGATTGGAAGGACAGAATAAACATCAATATATCATCATGCATACCATGTATGACATTCCAGAACTACTGTTATGCTTACAAATTTATGGTATGTGTATTCCAGGAAATAAACATTACATTAATTGTACTATGGCATAATGAAAAATAAAGATGTTACTGAAAAGCATTTAAGCTTCCTTCCAAGTACAAATCTATGGACCTACAGATCTTTCATGTTTTATAGACTCTAGATGTGATTTTTCTCTTCCTGAAAACAACTCTACATGACAGGAAATAGGTAACAGTTCCTCCAGTCTCACATGAAAGAGAAGTCAGAGTTTGGACATTGAGTGAATGCTACAAGATCCTCTGATCCTCTCAAAGAGCTCACCTGAAGCATTAGGAGAACAAACCATCCCCCTTTCCTGCTATGTGTGGGTGCAAAGGTTTGGTCTCACTGCGTGAGTCCCCCTATGTGTCCTGGCCCAAAAAGGACACTTCACAGGCTTCCATCTTAGTGAACTGCTTTTAAAGCACTCCCATTACAAAACCTTTACTGTTTTTAATGGTTATACTTGTGTGGGTTTTTTAAACAGGAAAAAAGGAGAGCTTTTTCTGCACGTTTCCATAAAGAAAGGAAAGACCCCCTTGCTCTTGTTCTCTTCAGCTACTCAGAACGAGCACAGTCAGGCCACAGCGATTAAAAATGCACAGTATCTAGAGAGATGCTTTTTAAGCAAAGACAAATAATGAACAAGCAAAAAATAAACTGTCACATTTAAGGCTGAAGTTTATTTAAAATTGCAGACTTCTCATGTAACAGTTCAGTTTCTAAAGCCAAAAAGCACAGATTTCATCACTACAAACAGTAGAGGAGAGGGAGGAGGAGGGATGTCTGAGCCTCTAAAGGATCCCGCCTGCCCAAATTCCCGTTTGTTTGGGACACCGCCCATACCCTGTATGCTCCAGCAAGCCAGGGGAAGTGGAAGGACACCAGCTTCAAGTGAACAGCACTCTGCAGGCCAAGCTTCCTGCATGGAAGAGAGCTCTCCATGGATATTCTCCTCCATGGATAAAGGAAGCCTTCCGATCGAAAAATACCCATAGAAGGCACAAACAAACTCAAAGGAGGACAAAACTGATTAGCAGTTTTTGTATCCGATTTTAACTCGTCCTTTAAACTGGAAGTGACATTTTGTCACAAAGCCAGATTTGCAATTCCTTTTATTTCATTTTTGTGACAAAACCCAGCAGCACATCTTTTGCAGTTCTCCCTTATTTATTAATACCATGAATAAAAGATTTTTCTGGTGACTAACTCACCCTGACTTTTTGGCCACCAATCTTGCCCTTTTTATTCCTTTAGGGAATGGATTTCCTTGCAAATTTAAATGGCAGGCCTGAAGAACACTTTAATGATGGTGTTCTACGCAAGTGGCACCATTCTTTCTTCATGAGCTAATTTACCTGCCTCAAAAAAAACAGTGCTTCAATTACAGAATTTAAATTATTCATAAAGAGAAAAAAATTCCACATCTCAGTCAAATGTTGTCTGCCCGTTTCCTTAGATGATACACACAGGCACAATTAAACAACACCATTTTTTAAACCACTTAGCACTGAGGATGAGAAGAATCACTGGTCACAGCAAACCTGGAGCAAGCACAGTAAGAATATTTACAGAACTTGGACAAAAGGCACTTGCTTCGCTTGAAACAATAGAAATCCACTTTGTATCACCCTACCACAGAAAAGACATCTTTCTATAGATCTCAGCACTGAAGTTACTTTAACCACAGCAAGCTTTGTTTCTCGTTTTAACAATGTAACTATGCCAAATACTGCACGGCAAAAAGAAGAAATCATGTCCCCAGGGGAGCCAATGACAAGCCCCACATTCAATGGGTCCAAGATCTCAGCCCTGGTTTATTATTCTAAACTGGATAGTCAACTTTTCACATACTATTACATAGTACAACAGTGCAGAATTCAATTCTAGCACCTGCAGCCAAGAGCAGCCAGTGCTTTACAGATCAATGCACAACCCTACAATAGACAACTGTGGAACAACCTGACCATGCGAAAGTTCTTTAAAATCCAGCCCTTTCATCAGCGTTAAATAAGCTCTAGAATGAGTTATTATCTACTCTCAAAAAGTGCAGGAACTGATGCCAGAAAACTCAAGCATAAAACATTTTTCTGTGTAATAAAATTGAAGTAAGTAAGGCATTTATCACCTTCATTCTCAACTGAAAGTCAGTGGACTCTCAGAGTCTTGTTTAAAAACACATTCCTCCCATGCTGGGCAAGAGAAAGACCACAGAGCTCCTGCCTGAGCAAATGAAGAGAACACTCAAACTGGAATCCCAGAGCTGCTGGCACTCCCTATTGAACTCACCATCAGGGGGATTTCTGACAGTGAACCTGCATGCAGCTGGTTCATAATTGCTATAAGCAGCATCTCAGCTCAGCTTCCCCCTACTCGTCTTCCCAAAGAGTGGGGTTAGCTCTGGACCAGGTGCACATTGGTGGAGTAGGGAAAGGGAGCAGAGGACAAGGAGCGAGAGTTCTGGCACTAAGTTTTCATCAAAGTATTATGCCTCTTTTGTACCTTGATGTTTTAAATTTGCATCACACAAAATCAAAGGATGAAAACAAAGTAAAAATGCAAGGTCCATAAAGCAATCCTTGTCCTACAGTAAATGATACAGCCACTAAAGGAAGAAGTCAAACTAAAAAGAGGAAAACACACTGTAATAATGGCCACTGGACTGAAATGGAAACACGTAACTTCGTCACATCCCTCCCTACCAGACATGCAAGCAAGCTCACAGCTTCCAACTGTTTCTACATCATCAGAAAATGATGGGTTTGTACTTTATTTCTTTCATATTACCGGTTCAGAGAGCACTGAAGCAATCTTAAACACGATTCTGTAACAGAATTGAAGGGATGCTGTGTGTGCATACTGCAGAAACCAAAGCCAAAAAACGGCCTTTTAGACTTCAGCCTTGACATGTTCCGTTTACACTTGGCATCACAAAATAATGAATGTGTGTGTTAACAGCAACAGAAATGAGAGATGTCATTCCCTATAACCTCTGCTGTGCATGGTGGAAGGCTCAGGTGAGATCCTGGTGAATGCAGCACTTGTTTTAGACAACAGGGACACCAGTCCAGCTTCTCTTCAAAAGTACTCAAAGATCCTCAGAATGCCACATTCCCTCAGTACAGTTCCTCCAAGAATGTCACACTCAAGAGCCTCCCAAAACAGCACAAGAAGAGCACAGATGACTCCAAGAACATGGGACACCAAGAAACACGGCAAGAAAAAAACAAGTTACACTATTTCATACTTCTTTTCATAGAATCATGGAATCACTTATGTTGGAAAAGACCCTTAAGATTATTGAGTCCAGCTGTAATCTACCACTAAACCACATCTACAAGTCTTTTAAATTCCTCCAGGGATGATGACTCCACTGCTTTCCTAGGCAGCCTATTCCAGCTTGACAACCCTTGTGGTGAATAAATTTTCCCTACTATCCAATCTAAATCTCTACTGGTGCTGTTCTTGTGGCTTCATCTTTCTATCTCAAAGCCAGAATCTCATGGTCCTATACACACAGAAAGCAGGAGCAAGAGACTGATTTTCCCAAGTAGTGAAATTCAGGATTTGACAGCTAGCATCCATTCGAGGCTCAGCTTTCACTCCTCTAGTAACATCTGTGACTCTTGGCAGGAGGTTGCCACAGCCCTTCCTCAGGAAGATCTGGTCACTTTTGACTTTAGGGGCACTTCTGCACTGCTACAGAACGCAGATCTAACACCCTCAGCAGTGGAGGGGGTATTTTAACTCCAGGTAGCTAAGTGAAAGATATGGCACCATATTTGTCATATCCTGTTTTCACACATGCTACTACAGGAACCTTTGTAACTAGGACGAAGGCCAAAATCGAGTGAATGTGAGATAAATATTCATTGAGAGCACAACTAATAGGGTTTCATAGGGATTAAGTCAGGAAATTAGAAAACAGAGCATGAGAGAATATATTATTAAATTATGCATTTCTCTCATCTTATGAATAATATAAACTGAAATTGATAAACAAAACTCTAGGTACCACCAGCATTATGCAAAAAAAAATTAAACTAATTGTAAACTGCACAATCATTTCGTTAATGATGGTAAAGACACCTTCACCTCAATGCTTTAATTTTAGTTTACCTATTCCGTAATCTGTAGGTGCAAAAATATAATTACACCCCACAAACACTCCTGGAAAATGATGTATCAGCATATTTTAAAGGATCAGAATCGAAAATTAACATTTAGTTTTCCATTATCAGAGCTTTGATGGCTTTAGATGAACAATGTCAGACATTGCAAGAGCATACACTAGTTACTATGGATATCCTTACTGGGCCCAGTCATCAAATTGCTCCCTGTAACAAGGATTAACCTCTGCTCCCATGCTCCTCAAGGCACAGGCCAGAAGTGGGTGCAAGTATGAAACACCTCATCAACTAATCTTACGTCAAGGGTAATTTTTCCTCCAGAGATTAACTGATGCATTACAAGATAATGAAAAATTAAGTCCTCCTATGTAATGTCAATTCAAAAAAAAGCTTCTTATAATCTCTCTATCACCTGTAATTAAGAATTATTGAATATTTGCAGCCCTTATTCACCTGTTCTCATCCTAACCCTGCAGATATATGGTCAGATGACTTTCAATGGGCCCACAGGGCACATTTTGAACAGTTAGTGTGAAAGAAATGAATAAGTGCTAATGGGGTTTTCAGAACCATTTTCAAGCAGGCGTTACATCCAACAAGATTCTGATAAAACTCACTTAGCACCTATCTGGAGTGCTAACTTTCTAAATTTATAAAAAGACCCACATGAACAAATTTTATATGATACCTGTGAAATAGCTGGCACATGTATAAATTCCAGTGGAACCTACAAGAATCAGACTATGTATTACTGATTAATTACAAAAGCCAGCGAACTGTGAGCCCTTTCCAAGCTGGAAAGGTATCACATGAAAAAGGCTTGTGTATTTCTTTGCTCAGCCACGGTACACCCAACAGAAGACAGGACAGCAGTGATTAAAGGACGTCCATCCTGCTATGGCAAATTGATTTCAGGGGTTCAATTTTCCCTGTTATGGTATGAAAACAAACTTTTGCAGATTTATCATTGATTCCATAATTGAACTCAAAGTAGCTGTTGCATAATCCCAGACTGTGACTCAAAGCAATGACAAAGCCATCAGCTGTGTCATTTCTGGCATTCACCAACCCCTCAGTTTGAACGGTTTTCTATGAGGTCCAGGCCTCTTTCTAAGCATTGGTTTTGCTGCTACTGACAAAGGAAGTATACAATAATGTTTTAAGAGAAGATTATCAGTTCACAGTTTCAGCTGTCTGCCTTTAAAACAAACACTTAAAGAACAAAAACCCTGTTGGATTATTAGCGAACTTCTGACTAAGAAAAAAACGTAGCCCCTAACCGAGTCCAAAAGAACATCAGCTTCAGGTGAGAGCTCAGAGTTCAACAACTCTGGAACTATTCCTGCCTCTCAGTCCCTCTCCCATGTTTTTTATTAGAAGCATCATAAAGCTTTGCCTTCAGCCTGGGTGTGTATGGTCTCTGTTACTCTTACCTTATTTCTCCACTGAAGCCACTTCAGAAACACTGAACTCGTCTGGATAGAGACTAAAGTGATGTAAGGAAAAAGGAGTCAAGATGGGATTATATAAGAAAAATATATAGTAAAGTAATTCCTAAGTCTCTTCACATCTTTTATTCTGCTCTGGTAGCCTCAAGCAGCTCCTGCCCTCTTCGAAGTTACTCTATGTTATTAGGCTGTTGAGAAGGAATCTGTACCAGACATCATTAATTGAGATCTACCATTTTCCCAGCTCCTCAAAATAAGCATGATGATAACTGCATTCTTCATTACGACACTTCAGCAGGAAATAAAGTCATAACTACACACCTAAGGGTAACACACTTGTAACTCCCACTTCCAAAAAAAGGGCAAACATATTCATTTATCTACAAAGGAAAGTGAGCTTCAGTTCTGCGAAAATTTTCAAAGACCACCTACCTGCCTTGTGATACAGTGACCAGTGGCAGCACAAGCCAGCCTTGAGAACTGAGCAATAGCAGAAAGTCAAAGCCCTTAGAAACTACAAGTGGCTTCATAGATCTTTGTGATATAAACATTTCCAATATCCACACAGGGAAAGAAAGAAAATTAAAATGTAAAAAAAAAAAAGAGAAGTACAGGGGCCAAGACAACACCAGAAGGTTCAGGAAAGCTCTAAGATACACCAGAGAGGCAGTAAGAGTTCACTTCTCAGCACATGGCCTGTGCACCACAGGCCTTAAACAGCACAAGTCTCTTTTTGGGATCTGTGCACTCATTAGAGCCATCTCCTCCATGACATGGGTTAACAGTGTTCTGAAAAACATACTGTACCACCCCAATAGCAGGGCCAGGGTGACCTCTGCAACACTCATTTCAGAGGCAGCAGTAAGACACTCATATACATGTTTTGTTCAGAAGAGCACCTGCAATATACTTTGACAGTATTCCAGAGCAATAAAAACAACAAAGTTCTCCTTTTTTCACTGCTAAGAAAGCAGAGGTAAGCACCACAGAAGGGTCTTGCCAGTTTTCTTGGGCACTTGGAGGAATAAAGAAATGGTACATTGCCTCTTGTTGCACAAACACCAGTCAGTTTTTGACAGTGTCAGTGCAGGTTCCAGCTCTCTAAGCAAGAAGAGGCGTTATCATCTGAAGCATGAGAAGGATGTCAGGATTCTGCTCATGACTAATGTCTTCATACTGTAATGCTTCAGGACTACACCTTGAGTTAAATAACTTCAGAAAATTAACTGAAGAATTACCCAAGCAAGAAGAGAGTGAAAAGCTTCAGGACTGCACCCTGCACTTTGAGATGGACATCAATATCTGCCTCAGTGTCTCCCTTCAGCTTGTAGCCGCCGGTGATGTGAGGTGGGGACAAGGGGGGAGGGAGAGAAATAAAAAAATTAAGGGGAAAAGGAAAGAGAACCACCTGAAAAGAGAGGTAAGTGACTGGGAAAATCACAAAGCTGGCTTGTTCAGTAAAAAGCTCAGTATATAGAATCGATTGAAGCTTTCAATACGAGGGAACAAGGGTCTCATTTCAGCTGCTGATCAGTTTAGATTCACGGCCACAATAGAAAAGGCTATGGCTTCACCTCATGATGATTAAGAACAGATTCTACTCATGAGTCTTTGTTTCCTTAAGATAGATTCACACTTAGTGATTTCTCACCTGATGAGCACTATTCAGACAAAATTCACAATCAGAGCTCATAATAGCTTTCACATATTAGTAGACTTTTATGTCAACAATTCCCACGGCTCACAAAACCTAATTCACCCTGGAAAACTTTTCAAAAGCATATGGCCTTGAAAACAAGTAAAGCAGAAAAAAACTCCCAACTAAGAAAAGGAAAGTTTAAGCAAAGATCTATAGTTACAGGCACACAGTTTACAAGACTAGAAGGAATACAAGCAGGTAGAAAGAACAGCAAGTGCTGGTATTGCCAGAACTGCATCTTATCTGTAACTGTCCTAACTCACCAAAAAGCCAAGAGTTGCCCATCCCTGAGTACCATCAACAGCTGACACCGAAGCATAGCATCACCAAAGACTGTGTCAGGATAGCTGTTTATCTTCCCTGCCATCATGGACCTGTTTCTGCAGATCCCAAAAGAAAATCTGGTAGAGAAACTGAAGCAAAATTTAAATAGCCAGAGGAATACATTTTTCCCCATTCTTTTGGATAGAAGCAGGCAGTGAACAACTGCTGAACTTTTAGATAATAAAAAAGTTATGTGGGCAGCCTCCTCCTTCATTCATAAAATCAAGGATTAATTTCAGTTGCTCTTAAGCAAAAACACAAAACGTGCAAATGCAGAATCTGTGGAGCAAGAATCTATGCTGAAAAGTGTCAAAATGGGCATTACAGTATTTTCCTCTAACTCCATATGGCCAGCCTATTGTATCAGATCCTCATCTGATTTAAACTGCAGCATTGGTGACACGGAGAGCAGGAGCAGCAGCAATACACATCTTCCCACATGCTCCTTTCCTAACACATATGGCTTGCTCATTTACATGGAGGAAGCAGAAAAAAAGGCTGCAGGCATGTGGTGCTGCCAACAGTTTATTATTGAAAGGAGAATTTCTGCTCTCTGGGGTGCAGAAATCACAGCTGCTCTTGATGCTGGGACCAACACAAACATTCTTCCCTGTAGCCATGAAGGAAGCAAAAGTAAGTTCTCCTGTACATGACTTCCTCAGGGCAGCAAATGAACACTAACACTTATTTTTGCTTTGCACTGTTTATAAGGAGCAATGATGGACTAAATGCTTTGCTTGAGCTCAGAGCTTAGTGCATGTGTGGTGTGTGATAAACCGTAAACCACTGGAATGTATGGTGGCCCTTCATGCTTAGGAAAGACCTAATGGTCCCCCATGATCAGTCAACCCACAACCCTTCCCCTTCTCTCCTGGAAAATGGAACAAAGGACACATGCAAAGCATACGCTGCTTCTGAGGATGAAAACAAGAGGGTGGATTTCAGCTGCAAAAATGTTACATTGTGGTCCCTTCACTCAGGGCATGTGCAAAGAGTCCTGAACACTGACCAAAGACACATACCCCTTTTATCATCAAACAGCCGACGTGTGCTGGCCTATTCATAAAGAAAAACTACTCATCTAGCTGTGGGCTCCCTGTTGTGACCCCTGATGCTCCTTAAGGGTAAGGGAAACTCACTCAGAGCTGATTTAGTTCTTTCTGGTGAAGCCCTGAGAGCAGACTATGGTAAAACAGCAGAAGACCCAACAGGACTATCAAAAGAACTGGGCCTGACAGCAGAAGAGGGTAACTCACCTTCCAGCAAAAGCCACATGAGGCCAGATCTGTGGGTCTTATTTAAAGAGACTTCAGGACCAGAACTCTGATCAAGAAGTTGCAGAAAAAAATGTAACATCCCTCCTCATCTTTGCACTCAGACTACATCTAAACATTGCAAGTTCTTCTTGCACAACACCTCTTAAAATATCAACTTGCAAGATCATGTAGTCCCAATCTCCAAACAAGCTCTCATTCAACACTGAGCAGCGTACTGGAGACATTCCCTTCCCTGCCTGATACGTGCAAAGCCTTGTCCTCACCTGTCATTGACTGCCATTGCACTGTTTTTCTACTTGTTCCCACTTCTCTAGCACAGACGTATGCTACTTGTTTTCACTGTCAAGGCCTTGGCAAAGCTATCCTTTCCCTTGCCATCAGCTCTTACACAAACATCCCAGACTGCAATCAGCTCTTCAAAGCCTCTTCAGCAGCCTGGGGGCACAGCAGGGCCAGGAAGTGAACACCCTGCTCAGACTGGCCAAAGCTGGGACACTTCCCAGCCACAGCACAGACAATACCAGCTGCTTCTAATGCCCCAAAAGGTCACTGTGTGATGACTCGCAAATGGAGTGAGAAAGTACCAGGTCTGTCTTTGCCCTGACAACTCTCCAGTTGTATTCCACTCTGGCCATTCCTGCCCAAGGCAGGGCTCTTGCCATGCAGGACCACTAATAAAATCTCCTTTGCTCTGCCTGTAGCATTCCCTCAAGTTTTCATCCAATGCAGTCATAATTCCATCTCATATTCCTCCCTGGGTAAGATGTTAATTGCTATGGCATTCTTCCATAATTGACCTTGTTTCTTTGAGTTTGCAGCAATACACCACAGAGCAAATTCAGGTCTCACTCCACTGTAGGATACAGACCATTTACAAATATGCAGCTGTTAACCCACAACTCAAGTGAGGCAAATGCATTCAGCAATTCTGTATTTTACCTCTGGGGCGAAGAGGACGAAAGGGACGGTAAGGCACCTCCCAGTCAAAGGTATTCATGTTTAAAACAGCATTCGAAAGTCAGATGTAAAATTCTGGGGAAAGTCACAGGTAACAGCAAGGCTGAAGTGTTATGTGAGGCAGCAAAGCCGAGAGTTAGGCTCCATAATGATCTGCAGTGATCAGATGACGCAAATCCCATCGTGCGGCATCAGAGCCAGGCAGCCAGCCCAGGGAGCTGGGCATCACCCTCTGCCTCCCCAGACGCCATCCCCATCTGCTGCAAGTTGGCCACGAGCAGCAGCCTCTCCCAGGCACAGACCCATGTGAAACAAATGCTCACAGAGCACATGTTTTATTTCCAGCATCTACTTTTCCTTTTGTATGCTGCTCAGGTGCAAGGCAGAAAGGCTGGAGACAAATGTTGACAAGGGAGCTTGGGGCAGATTACCAACTCTGAAATACTCAAAGATGTGCAGGTTATGTACAATTCCCCATGAAAGTGTACAGGAAAACTGCTGACTTCTAACACAATCACTTGCAAGGATAAAATTAATTTTAAAAAACCCCCAAACAAACAAACAAAAAACAACAACAACAAAAAACAAACAAACAAACAAAAAAACCAAACCAAAATAACATGTATCACTGCCAAATCACTGTCTTTGTTAACATTTGCCATAACACAGATAAGCAACTGGTATAAATGGCTTTTTTTGTAAAGTTTGGGAGCCTAACCTTCCTAGACAGAAAGCTGATCTTGACCTGAGGCAAAAGAGCTTTTGAGTAATCATTGATTTCGGAGCAACAATCACATCCAGAAAAAGACAAAATAAATGAAAAAAAAAATTGTGTTCATTTTCTCACTTGCATCATGGCCTGAGATAGCACCCTAATCTTCAAATTAATCCAAAAATACCAACTTCTGTAACATTCATCTACACAACTATCAAACTTTCTATGTTAAATTCAATGAAGTTTTTGAAAAGACATTTACTATTCCTCATTCAGGAAAGTAATATAATTTCAATTCTATTCTTTCCTTAATCCTGAGGAGAAAGTTTGAAAGGCTTACCATCAATAATAAATGCCATGTAGTTCTTTTACCTCAAATAATCTGGGCAGTCTGATCCCAGTGCTGTATTTGCCAGCATCTCCATAGCAGTTTAGTATGAGCAGTGATCACAGCCAAGGCCTGAATGTTGGTTTTCTGGCAAATTTCCGTTTCAATGCAGAAAATGTAGAGGGCTCCAGTGAAGAACAACTGCTACACTTTGTGTGGATATGCCGTTCATATTCTAATGTTTTGATTTTATTGTTTTAATAGGTTTTTCCACTGCTTTAATAGGTGATAAAACAACTGCATAGCTTTGTAGCAGTCTAGACCCACACACCAGTCACAATACTGTCATCTAATATTCATTTCACTTACTGTAACAAGAAAAGGATTACTCTTTTTTTAAGATTAGGAAAACCAAAACCGCTTAACAACTTACATTAAGTTCCTGGTGTGGGAAATGCTGCAGTAAAACTTAACGGTGGGAAAAGAATTCTATGAAACTCAACAAGAGATAATGATTTTGTTTGAAGTAGCTGGATAAATCCATCTTTATATTTCATAGCAAGATAATGAATGAGGAACAAAGCACATTTGTCTGGGTTTCCCAGCATGGAGAATGTCTTGGCGAGCAGTTGTATTACTGACAGCACTACAAAATTACGAATTTCAAAATGAAATGTCTTACTATCACATAACAGAGTGGATACCATAGCAGTGAAGACATTATCTTAACTGTACTGAAATCACAGATTTTACTGATATCCTATTTAGTCTCATCCATGAGCTGATCACACAACAACAACGTTTCTGAAAACCAAATAGCAATTCCATCTTGTCTCACTGTTCAACAGTTGCAAACTAGGAGTTTAGGGGCACCTGTATTGCTGTTCCACTGAGCTGAGAAGAGACTAAAAGGGAACATGTCATGGTGTTTCACAAGAATAGCAGAAAATTCTGATCTGACTCCCAGCAGAGAGCTGTCAGCTGTGGTGGTGAAGGGCAATGAAGATAAGCATTTCTGTGGCATAAAGTTATTGGAGCTGTTAGTGCAGAAAGCTCCAGTGACAGAAAAATGCAAAGCTGCTTTGGACCTTGCAGTTATGCCCAAGAGTGGTACAACAGCCTAATTAACCATATTTAAACTATAGCCAGTCTAGAGGTCTGAAAAATCAAGTCAAATCTCAAAGGACCCAGAAGGAAGGACTGTGCCAGCATTCACTGAACAACCTTCCTATTTTCCAGCAGATTAACAGGCACACCAGTGCTGCTCACGCCTCTTCCACAGCTTGTGTTTCCAGGGCAAGAGCAGATTTTATCCCCCTTTACAAGGCAGTCACTTGAAGTCTCTGCAATGTTCCCTGTGAATGTGCTTCTCCACCATCCCAACAGCAGAAAGAGCACTCAAATTTATCTTGGGCCAGATGGGAGCAGCTGTGGGTATTAGTGCCCTTAGAGAGCTGACAGCACTGACTCCACATCACATGAGATGCTGTAGGTAGACAGCAGGAGTTTCTGTATGTGTGCTACATGCAAAAGCAGATGCATTAACCTTCTCTTTTTATCACTTGAGTGAATTCAGTAACTCATAGAAAAACAGAGGAATTGACATGTTCCCTTTTGTTCAGAGGCTGTCTTCTCTGAGCCACAATGCACACAGGGTAATGTCTATGGGGTAACCCAGAGTGAAGGGTGAGTGTAAAACAGGTTTTTTGTGAAGCTGTGTAACAACTCTGCATCCTCACCACAGCCAACGCATCTGGCTAAAAAGTAATTAAAGTAGTACAGCAGTTCAGATGAAGGAAAAGATGTAAGTAGAGGGGTGGCAGATTGTATGTTGGACTCCTCTGAATCTAGCTCTATCCAGACTCTCCCAGTTTCATTTTGGGCTAGAGAAAAGGAGGCTTCACATGCTCAAACCTTTCTGTTTGGTAGCACTGTGCTCTGGCCAGTGCTCCCACGTTTCTTAGGTACTCTCATGCCCCAGAACAGTGCAGCAGAATACAGGACACTTGCAATGCAAATGTATCTGGCTGTCACACAATCCCATTTGTTCTCAATACTGCAGGAAAACTTGTGCCACGCTGCAGTTCCACAGCAACACTGAGGTTTGCATTTCTACAGACAATTTGTTTCACCACATGTTGCTTCTGTGGCCCTGTACAGTATTAGCAATGTCTACAGCAAATAAAGCAGCAGGAGATGCATCACTGCACTGGGAGACAGACTTAGGACCCATGCAGACATCCCATAACTTTTCCTGACTGCGTTACCAGCACTACAAAGCAGGTGACAGTCTGGGTCAGCCTTCCATTCCTGCTAAAAAGCATAGGAGATAATGTGTAGGCATTCACAAATGCATTATGAACCTAAAGCAAAATGCTGCTGCTTACTTCTGTGACTCCAGACAGTTCCAGCAGACATCTGTTAAAGCTCTCAGCAATTGCTCTATGCAGCAATAAACAGCCATGAGGAACAAAAATTAAACTTTACAGGGATATCATCACAACGGACTGCCACAAAAGAGCATGTGCAAAAATCAAAATATTAGAAAGTCATACAACAAACCAAAACCAGACAGCACGTCATTTTATGTGATCACTAATGAGACTTGATATCAACACTGTGATCTAGGAGAAGACTTTTTTCAAGGCTTCTAGTATTTTCACAAACAACTATTCATAAATTTCTACAGGATTCTACTCTACACTACGCAATCTGCTGCAGAGAACATGATTTTTGCACTATCTTGCTTTTAGTATTGCCAAAAGCTGTGTTCTGTTCCACTACTACATATGAAGATCAAAACAAAGGTAACATTTACAGAAATAATAGAAGGATTGGTTTGTTGGCTGGTTTTCAGTTATTTACATATAATTTCTGTTGTCTCAATCTTCTACCAAAAGATAAAGAAACAAATCGTAATGAAGAATTATTTGAGGAAGAAAGTAAAACAACAAACCCCGCCCACACCCTCTAATCCACCCCTCTGGCTTTGCAACATGCTCGGTTGTGTTGTGCAGGAAACCGTTCTGAACGAGTTTACTGATTTATTCTGGTCTTCAAAGAGAATTATAGCTCTAAAGAAATACATGCATGAACAGGCTTCTTTTCAATTTCTCAAACACAAACCAACCTGCCCAAGCACAAGAGAAATATGCAGGACATAGAAGAGTTCAACATTTTTAGATGAAAATCAGGCCTTTTATTAATAGAGATACTCATGTCTTTCACACTACAGCTGTCTGCAGACATAGCTCTTTTCTGGTTATTCATTAAGTTATTAAAGCTGCCACTTGCAGTAAGTGCAAAGCAATGTCTAAAAAAGAGGTTAGTGCAAATACAGTGAAATACTGGTGTCCAGTTACTACTACCTAGACAAACTAAGGAGCAAAGGCTGGTTGTCCACCTCCCACAGCTAAAACTTAAGTACAACATTTTGGAAGCAGTTTTAAAATCTCAGTAACTATGCCCACTTCAAAAGCTTTAGTTAAAATTATTTTTCTCATAGCACATCTCATTGAAACAGGAGTATTTCTATCATGGAGTGTGGCAGGAGTGTAGCATGAATTGGTATTAGCTTAGATCTGAGTCACCTCTTGAAGATGTCATTTCACTGATTTCAACTAAATTACTTCTGATTTGTGCTATTATAAGAAAGAAAAAAGAGAAAAAGGAAGAGTTTTCACCTTGATTTTGGCACCAAAGAACGCAACAGCATTTACACCATTGACTGCAGTGAGTGCCAGATTCAACTCAGCACCTGAAGAACATCCTTTTTAGAAGGTGTAGTAAATGCTATTGCATCTCCCTGGGAGCAAAAACCCAGATGGCCCGTCTCTGATACATTTTTTTGCTGTTCTCTACTTGGTCTGGAAACATTAATAATGAAGGATGAGTTTTAAAAAAGAAAGAAGTTATTTTGGAAATGTCTCTCCCAGTGAACACACGTAGAGTGGAAGTGCTGATGTGGTTCCTTTACCAGGCACTGAGGCCTGTGTGGAACTTCATCCTGAGAACACCCCATGGTAGTTTTGCTTTTATTGCCTACTAGGAGAGTAATTTCACACATGAGAGTGACTAAGCACCAGTGTGAACTCTGTGTGGTGAAAAGCAGAGACTTTAGGTGATAGTGCCAGAAAGAGTTACTAGCCTTGTTGCCGGATGTGACTGTGGCTGAAACAAGAGCCTACTCTTCATTTGGCTGCTTACTGCTAAATATTGAACTGTTTAGCATGTAGGAATATCCATCTTTCCCAAATAAATAGAGGAAAAAGCAGCATTTAAACAATCATAAAACAAATTGAATGACTCAGCCCAGTGTGTTTTCTGGATCCTTAACAATTTGCTATGGCTAACAGTCCTTGCTTTCACCTCACACCATTAATTTTGGAAGTCATCATTAATCTCCAAGGAAAGCATTGAGCTTTGATTATTACTACTTAATTACATGGAAAAATAGACAGACTGTCAATATTAATTTTCTTTACAACAGCCCAACTAAGTTATCTTCAATTCTCAGCACATTCTACAGCTGTCGGTTTATGCCAGGTAATGATCAATAAAATTATTAATTTAAACAAAGCTTTTTACTAGGGAGATAGAAAATCCTTATTCGAGCTCATGAACACTCGTATTTTACTACCCAACTCCTACTGCATTTTGTTTACCATATGTGAGCCCCCAAGGTAAAGTCATTGCAAGCTTTACCTTGACATTTCTATGTAAATTGCTTGAAGTTACACATGGAAATCTCGTAAGACAGGTTCTGTCTTTCAGTGAAATGGGAGAATGTTCTAAAGACTGAAAGGACAAATTTAAAATCAAGGTCATGAGAGTAAAGGTGGACTTAAACATTTAAACCAGAGAAGTCCAATTTCTCAGACAGGCAGGAGACTCTTTCCATCTTTATGCACTTGTTTGGAAGTCTCTGCCACCCCCTTGGACTTTAGCTTTCCAGAAGCCACAAGGGTAAAGCTTGGTGAAAGTGTCCTGTTTATTTAATCAGAAAAACAATCTTTTCATTACTTCCCACAGCTAGTCACTGAAACACTAAGGGACAAAAAAAATTCAGAATTATGAGAATAAAAGGCAATTTTTGCATGTACTTGTCAGCCAAAGCATAGTAAATTTTGTTTCCGTGTCATACCTGCAATTAGGTCTTCTTTTGCTCCCTCATCTCTTTGAATGGGGAAGATGTGAGGCTTGAAACACTCAAAATCTCCATATTTAAAGAAATCTACAGCCTAAGCACATGAAGCAGAAAAGGAAAGGGGAAACAGAATGAACTCAACTGCACTGAGTTGGATTTCTTCTACAGTATCAGTAGCAAGGCTCCCATTAAAGATAAGCATGGGCACTACACAACAGAGGGAGAGCAGGAGGGCATTAAATCAAAGTCCTCTACAAGAGTCAGAACTGGTTTTTATATCATTTCTATTTTTCCACCATTTGTGTTTTACATATAACCTGAATCACAGAAAAATGTACTGAAAATTATTTCTGGAGACTCCATCATTCATTCAGTATCAAATATGTTGACATCACCAGATACCCATTTGCCATGCTCCTAAAACCCCTAAGGGCTCATACAAGCTCCCCAGATAACCTTACACCCTTTTAAATCTCCCACTGAAATGAGGGCATTTTGCTATTTCCTAACTGAAACAAACTGAGCAGCACCACAAGTCCAATGCCTTGCTCCTCAGCCTAGCAGTAACACAGCAAATTCTGTCTCCAACAACCACTTCAGTATCGATAAGTTGCTCCTCAGTCCCCTTCATCCCCTTCCCTTTAGCAGTAACCAACCCCATTCATTTATCCTTCACAGGTCATGTTCTCCAAAATCCTTATTATTTCCCAGCTGTCGTTGCATTTGAACCATCTCTCAATATGTCAAGATTGATTTGTCAGCCTTAGTGAAGGTTGTGAGGCTGTCCTGGTGAGACACCATGAACATGCTGACCAACAGATTGCTGCTTTGGGCATCAATCTTCCAAGAGAAGCAACTGAACAACATTCTCCTCAGAGCCAGGCAGTTTTTATACCTGAGTGGCTGACACAACAACTCACTTTAACATATAATAATGTTATTAATTTATTGTATGTTAATTCTTGCTTAGAAAGTAAGATAGGATGAGGAATGCTACGGATGAAAGCTCTGCAGTGGAAGATGATAGACTAAGATTACAGAGGACTTTCTTTTTAATGAAAACATTCCTCTTATTTCTTTGAGGTTTCTTTCTTCAAATGGGGAGAAATTGCTCTTTCCTGCAATTGCTTTTTGTTCTCATATGAAGTACACTTTCCTCCCTCTCATTATCGAAAAGCACGTTCAGTTGTATTTCCACTTTAACTTCCTTCAGAGGATAAAAGACAACAACAGCAACCAGAGAGCAAATACTACATCAAACCAGAAGCCAGCCGATTTAATTCAGCTCAGGAACAGAGGAGATTTGAAGTGAACAATTTTTGTGACACAGGGAGTAATGAAAAGTTGACAACATGAAATGGAATTCTTTTACCGTTACAAGCAAGTGACAAGTTTTCGGGTCACATCCTATGATTTAGATTGACTTTCAGAGGCAGAACCCCAAATCTTTGTCACTGAGGAAGAAAGGGTATACTTCACCCAAGTTCCCTAGCAGAAAAAAACATGATAGTTAAGCATTCTTTGGCAAGATCTCTAAACCCAATCCCACCCACTGTTTTTCACTGTATAACTTCTAAATTGTTAATGTATTACAGTAAAATTCAAGATCTAAGTGTTTTCACAGCATCATCTTTTAATATATATTACACATGGCAAGAGAGTAATTTCTTAAGTTATGGTATATAAAGAGAAGAGCCCCAAGGGAAAGCCAAAATCATACTGAGATCCTACTGATGTATTAGTATTTTATAAGGAAAAGTGACAAAGGAGACAGATTTCCCTCTCTTTTTTAAGCTTACTCATGCATCATACCAAAATAACAAACACCAAATTGACTTTTATTCTAAGGACAAAAAATTAGGTTACATTCACACATCAGACTGTCACTGGAGTAGTATTTTGTAATTCTCCCCTGTATCTCCAGTGCTGGATGCTCCTTTCTTCCCTTTCTCTATCACTATCCTGCACCTCCCAATTCTCTAAGCCTTACCACTTCCCTAAAGAAGCTATTTATCAGTTCTCAGAGCCACAGAATTTCACCTGTTTAAATGGCAGAATTTCTGTCTCAAATGATTCTAAAATAACTAGTCCTTTCTCCTGATTAAAATCCTGGACCTCTAATAACTATGTTTTGGCCAGTCAAATAGTGACAAGAGCTAGAGGTTGTGAATACAATTTAAAAGACAAAGAAGGGAGTTAGCAGAGGGAGATGACCCAGTTTTGAACTCACCTCTTAGGAGAGCCTTGATGAGGCATCTAAGCATCATCAGGGACATTAAATGACCCTCTGCTGAATCACTGCTATCCAGTGCTCCACTCCTGTTTGCTCCAGCAGCCTGCTACCCCCTGTCAGTCCCCAAGCCCAGCTGGCAGAGGGAACACTGCTCCCAGTCCAGGGCTCAGCAGAGGTACCAGGCTGCAGAACCAGAGCTGGCAAACTGAGAGGGGGAGCCACATCGCAATTTAAACCCCTAACAAAGTATATTCCTGCATTTACAATCAATGATTTTCAAGTCTTCTATGCACATCTTAAAAGCCACAGCAGATGTGCACACTACTGTCAGCCCATTTATTCTTATTCCATTTCACTGCAGCACTTTTTTCATGCTGCTACTAAGATACTGCTATTAGTCAGTCTCAAGCACAAGGGCAGAGCTAAGTCTCTCCATTAGGTCAACAATGACCATACCCAGCTTCCTCAAGGCTCTGCCCCTTCACAGATCTCTCTCATAGATCCCTAGGCACAAATCCCACTGTAATTCTCATTTACTCTGTGCTCCAGCAATGGCAATAAATGATGCTCCTTCTTAAGCAGCAGCTGCCTGCAAAGGACTGAACAAGCTCTTCACAGTTTTTCTAACTGAAATAAACCAGCTAAGTGCTAAAAATCACAAGCACTTCCCATGCCTAAAAGGAAACTGAAAGGCCTCAAGTGGCAAAGTAACACATACATTTGTGGAGGCAGGAGGGACACCCAACCAAAAACAATCCCTTGATTCACTGGCCTGTGCTCCTCAGCAACTGCTTCACTTCCTGAAGACCACTGGAAAAAACTGAAAGAAAATACAGCCTGATTTTTCATACTATTTTTTCTGTCATTTATTTCCTGAGATTGGTTACTTTCTCCTGATCCTTTCAGCATTGCTATGTGAAGTACAACAAGAACTTTCATTGATTCAAGTGATGCAAAACAAAGAACCAAACAGTCAGGCACGGTAGGCCTTCTGCAGACTCCAAACCTAGGAAGCAATTGAACCAGAGAGGCAAAAATTAAACTTTTTTTTCCCACCAGACCGGTTCATTTTACTACCCTGGACATCTTCAGGGAAGATCTTTCCATCTGGATGCTTTCCAGATTGCAGGCAACACAACAGAAAATAAGAGCCCAAAGTGAAAGCATTTGTGATAGTAGTCTGCAGAAAAAAATAGTTTTTTGACACTATGCTCTAAGCTTGCCTGAAGAGCTACATGTGGCTCCAGAGAGGTCAGCCAGACCTTGCACACAGTGCTCGTGACGCTCTCTCTGCACAACCCAGACCAGCAGAGCTGTAAAGTCAGCCCACCCTGGCCCAGTTCTGGGGAACAACACCTTCACCCGCCTGGGGCTTCCTTTATTCTCCCTGCTCGGTACACCACAGCTCCTTTAGACAGAGCTACATGTCACCCACTGCAAAGATCCTGTAAGTTATAGAACTTTTTAGCTCTCCCTTCTAATGAAAAATCTGTGATGAAAATGAAGTAAAAAAATATAGCACTTACAACATTGGGTTTTGACATTTTGGGCGAATTCTTTTCATGGTGCTGCTTACAAAATAGATCAACAGTATATGCTCAATTTTGATCCTAACAACATAAACCCCATTATACTAGATCATTTTCCCCTGAAAGACTTCAATATATATGAAACTGTCAAAAATTTCCATTATACACATAAAGGGTACTATGTTTTTTACAAAAAAAAATAAACTTAAAAAATAGTAATATAAAACCTACAGAGAAGTGGGAAAGATAAATGAATATCTACTACAAGGCTGGGAAATTCCTAAATGGCAAAGGGTCAGAAAAAAATCTTCAGGTTATATTGTAGCATTTCTATTATCTTTGTGACTTAGTAGAGGACGGGGACTCCTATCAATAAATGTCCATATGTGTTTTATTGTTTGGCTCACTACCAGCCAATTTCAATTTTCACTGACTTTTTCAAGAAGAAAGAAAAAAAAACAACCCAAAAAAACAACCTGCCCACAAAAGCAGGCATATCAACTACATAGGATAAGTCTACTAAACAGTAACATACTTTATCTTCAAAAAAACACAGAATTTAAACCTCCAGAATTGTATATGCATAGAAGTACCACTACTTTCTGTCATTAACTAATAAAGAAACCTCAAGGAAACATAAACCATATGCTAAGTTAAGCACATGCTGGGATATGAGTCGTGACTTTGTGTTTCTTCTTAGAATTGCTTTAAAATATTCATGTCATATAATCATAAAACATCCTGAATTTTAAAGAAGTTGAAAGGAAAAACCACTGATCCTAAAGAGCAAGTTCCCCTTTTCCAAGTACAAGCCTGGATCCATGGGGGTCTGTATTCTTTTGCTAGGTCCAGTGGTCTTAGGCTGATTTGACTGCAATACTTACACTGAACAAGCACCAACAGAACAGAATTCACAGTGTGTTCTGATCTCTTTGCTGCCTTTTCTCCACCCTAATTCATCTTACCTAAAATAATGTATTTATTACAGGGGTCAAAACAAACCTTTGAATTTTTGACTCAAAACATTTTCCAAATTTCAGCCTATAACATTTCATGAGCCTTCCAAAACCCCTTCCAAAAAGCAATACAAGGATCACCTATGCTTATGGATCTCTTGGACACTGATAATAATCAGCATTATAAAACACTGTTGTTGTAATCTCTGATACAGCTAGGACATACACAGACAAACGGTCTGAAGTCCATTCCACAAATCCCAAAGCAATCCCCTGGTTTACACTGTGAAATCTTCTATTGCTTCACTTCCTGAGGACAGTTCTCAAACTCCATGGCCCACTAATAACATAGATATTTGTCCTATGTTCCCAACTTTTCTTCTTGCTCATGTCTTACTAAACAGGACTGAAAGCAGGAGGATCAGACCACCTCCATGGTCAGCAGTGGACCTTAAACCAGGGAAAACGGTGAATTTACTTCCGTATGTTTCTGAGCCTCCCCATCCAAGATGTTTTTCACATAGTTTTCAATAGCAGCTGTTTAGGACAGTATATTCTCACATCTGCCTAGTCTGATTTCTGGCTGCCCACTAATACAGATACAGCAGACAATAAAAAAACCTTTATGGAAAAAGCTCTAGGGATTAAAAGCAAGTGCTTGTATTTTGCATATTTTTGGACTATTCCAAAACAGTGCATTAAGTTGCATTCTTTTTCCGATTCCACCGTAGAAATGTTGAATTTTATTATTATTTTGTGGCAGACATTTGCCTTCTGTGCCATTCTTTAGACTGAAGCACAACTGTACCTGCAGTGTTGTCAAAAAGTGCACAGCTGGATTACAGTAAAATGCATTATAAAATTCAGTGGATGCAAGCAGGTTTTAGAGTTAACATATGCACTAACAATTCCCCTGGAGCTCCTCTCTGCCTGGAAAGTCAGTGCAGCAATACACAGGGGAAAATATTACTTTTTCTTTACAAAAGAAAACCATCTTTTTTGTTTTTAATCCAGTGAAACACCTACATAAAAATAGAAACCCTCGAGACAGAGCAAAGTCTACATTATAATAGCTAAATTTTAAAATAATTTAAGAAAAATACACAAAAAGAAAGATAGGCTTGATAATGCAAAATTACAAGCATTCCATCCTTGCACTAACATACCATCTCTGTCTCTTCTTGGTTTTTTAATTCATGAGTATTCCTCATAGATCCCTGCAGAACTAGGTAAATGCTTAGAGGTATGTATATGCCTAAGTGCTGTGCTGGGTAGGAATTATAGCAGTTTGAGCCCTGCAGAATCAAGGATTATGCTTAAATCTTCTGTGTCTGATTTTATGCCAAAGTGCTAGTGTTTACCTGAGTGGCTTATTCTCCTCTCATGCATTTCTGATAAATGCAAAATGCATATTTAAGACTAAATATTTGCTCTTATGTATCACAATTATGGACTTGATGATAAAGGAGAAAGAGGCTTGGCTTTATTGGGCTTGGAAGTGCACATATCTTGACCTGATTTCTAGTATTAAAGGCTGAAAACTTTTTGCCACTGATAGAATTAGTGCATAATCCCTCTATGATTTTTAGTTTTCTAGCAGAAGACTTTTATAAACGATTCCGTTTCTAAACATGAAGATGGAATTAGCATATGAGTTGATCCTTTTCCCACTTTCACTTTGTTTTGTACTATACTGATGCTGAAGCTGTAGCATGCCCATGAAACACCCAATTTCCACAGAAGTCATCCATGTAAAAAGAAATGGAAATAGATGTTTTCCTCTGCACAGCCAGGATGGATCAGATGGTTGTTTGATAGCTACACGGCTGAAGCACATTTTCATCTCAGAAGAAAGTATTCCACAGGCAACAGAACTACTGAGGGCAGCACTCGAGCTACTCACCAGTGCACAGAGACAAACAAGCCATATGCAAGCAAGGAAAAAGCCACAAGTGATAAACAAATCACAGTCAATAAATCACATCAACAAAAACAGGCAAAGGAAGCAAGAAAGTTGTTACTACTCTGACATTGCCCTTGTATTGTCTGTACATATTCACTTTTCAAACATGGTTTTCTTCTGAAGCCTTAAGTCTGCACTAATTGTGAGGGTAGGGAGATCTAGAAAGAATTTATGTTTTTTCACCTTAACATAAATAAACATGCAGGCAAGAGAAAAACGAGCTTATGACCATGCTTATGACCATGACATCAGCCTCCAAATTCCTATGTGTTGCAAAACGCAGGAATGGGGGGCTTTATATATGTGGACTTACAACAAACAACTAGTTAACTTGTTTCATAGAAAAGGCTCTCAGTTTTTTCAATACTGTAAAGATATACTTAAAAGACTAAAAAATCTCAAGAAAGTAAAATACAGGTGCTTAATAGGTAAAAAAAAATATTTACACAGAAAAACAAATTCACTCTACATTCTAATTTTTCAGCATCATGAGGAATGAACAGCAATGCAGTCAAACAGTATCCATTTTGTTAAAAATGCAAACTTGTCACATTTTTGCCTGGGGGCGGAGGAAATAAATTTACTGAAAATAGGTCAAGCTGGTGCCAAAATCCACTCTTAAGCACAAGGTTTGAATAAAAATTTGAGCAAAAGGCCCAGATATGTGAAGCTGGCCAAAACATCATGCAAATTCCCATAAACTACATGCACACTTATAAAGGATGCCAACATTAACCTGCATAGATATCTGAAAACACTAAAGGACTGAAAATGTTTAAAGCATCTTTTACATACAGTATTCCACAATGTTTTAATTCTCAAGCAAAACAGCTGTTCAAAATGTCACTGAAGCCTATTTTCCATGAGCAGCCTCTGCAGAGCCAAAGATGCTCCATTTTTCGATGGGATTACAAGTTTGGCTGATAAAGACAAGAGCAGAACTCTCAGACTTCTGTAGGGTTTTTAAGGCCCTAAAGTACAGGTTTAATTTAATGGACTAAAAACTGACTAAATTACGTAAGTGTTGAAAATATGAAGAAAATAAATACTAAAAACATTCGTTAGATGTCATCATGACACAACAGGAATCAGTCCCACTGATGATACAGTACCTACAGTTTGGAGGTAAATATTGCATTGCTGCAAATACAGTAAGGACCATAAACAACAAGGAGGAGAGGGTAGCCAATCAAAATGCACCCATATGGTTGAGAAACTGAGCCTACACAAAAAAAAGCCAAGTTGTAATGCACCCCAATGCAACATAAAGCTATGAATAAAGATTGTCATGCACACCAACAGAGTGGGGGCTCCTGCCTTGCACAGCAACAACTCTAAAAATCAGGACTGAGTTCCAGTGTGATCCTTGGCTGCACAGCAGAGAAGCAACAAGAGATCAGGAAGTGGTTCTGCTCACCTCTGAAGCACTGCTGAGACCCATAATAAAATACTGCACGCAGGACTTCTGATGTTTTAAGGACACTGAAAAATTGAGAAAGATACACAAAATAGGTTTTCTAATCAAATCAAGAGACAAAGAATAGAAACTAAAAAAGCAGCCTTGATTACAATTTTTTAAGGCAAAAATACCTGGAATCATGGCTCTTAAATCCTGCAGAGTAAGTCTAGCAAGACCCAATGACAAAAAAATAGCCCCAAATCGAGGCAAATTCAAATTAGATAAAGCTTTTAATAGTAATGATAAACTGCTGAAATAAGAAAAGAAACGGCATGTTCCCTGTTTCTAATATCTTTAAATGATTGGATGCCTTTCTGTTAATGATGAAGGATCACTAGGTGAAACCATGCCCTGTATTCCAGGGAGGCTAGAAAACTGATCTATGGACCTTGACATGAGAAGCAATTTCAGCAGTTCACAGCCAGCAACATGAACTTTCTTGTTTATGTCATCTCTACAATTGATCCTGTGTGCAATTAGAAAAACTGCCACCCAAACTTGGGGCCTGAACTAAGTAAAAATCTTCTCTGTCCACTTAACTCCACTGTAACAGTTTCTCAGTGCTCTCCAAATCACCAATCCACAGCTAGATCAGAATAGTTTCAGATTCTGAGAGACAGAAGTACATTTAGTGCATTAGATTAAGTCTAAAATTGAAAATTCAAAATGAAAATTCAAAATGTGTAGAACAGGTGAAGTCTATGAGGAAAATAATAATGCTTTATTTATTACTATATACTCAGACTTGTACCACAAAGGTGTCTCCCAAAGCTCCATCTTCTTTAATCATAAACAAGTGTCCAGTTTTGCATACCCCTACTCCAAATATTCCCTTTTATGACAGCAAAGACCAAATCTGTCTCAATCCAGTCAATCATCACAGAATTCTTACTGTTCTGCCTTGGTTCTTCCCCACAAGTGCACACCAAAAAGCCAGACCTAATACTAATAACAACCTGGATAACAGAACTTGACTTGAGAGCTTATTGTAGAGAAAGAAATGCCTCTTTTCAACACAGCATTTGCAACAGCTACTGTACAAAAAAAAGTTCAATTGTATGATTGTGGCTATCAGGATTTAAAAGGATTTCTTTTCCCTCCTGGAGGCATCCACCAGGTTAGGCAAATCCAGAGAGAAAAATTACTCTGACACAAAGAAACAGTGTCTGACTAAGGAGTTTTTCTGAAAATCTCATCTGACTTCACATGACACTCCTCTGGTATTAGACAAGACTATATGTCTCAGAGTAAAGATGAGTTTATTTCCTGCCTGGTTTTCAGCTCCCATTATTTATTGAGATTGTGCATGCAGTGACTGCATTTCAGACTTCTCCAGGGGAGACAGAAGCAGCAGGTGGCACCCAGAGCAAGTGACAGTGCACTGCCAGCAAAGAACATTAAAGAATTCCCCAGGGAGCAGCAGGGCACCATCTTCCCCTATCCCACTGGGAGTTTTGCCATCTCTTCCTCTTGGAAAATGGTAGTGAGGCAGCACTTGCACTGCAAGAGCTCTCAGATTTCACAGATGTTTACAAACTAAACTTTATTCCAGGAAAGGAATAAAACATTACATTGTCCAAACAGATGGGTTGCTCTTTCATGCTGCCCACAGGAGTAGATGTAGCTTTAGCACACAGCCTTTCAAAAGCAATACTTTCAAATACCTGTGAAGCAGAATAAGCAAGCAACCAGGTACCATTAGGTTTTGTACCTGCTTGGGAAAAGCCTTCAAGGGCAGCCCCACACACAAGCAAATTCAGACTAGGCCAGTGACAAGGGGACAAACCCTACAAGGACTCAATTATAAATATAGTGCCAAGCAAAGAAGTGAAGGCGTGAAGGCACTGTGGCTGACATGGCATTTGGCTTTTTGGGAGTATTCAAGACACCCACATTCATCTCCCACACACTACACGTGAGTCTGACTCTCCCATGACAATGCTACACCCAGCACCATTCCTCACCTGACATTTTCTTCACTCATTTCTTTCCTATTCATTGTGTCTCTTCTTATGCTGTTATCCATTCCCATTCTTCTTCCTTCCAACAGCTTCCTGAACTTGTGCCTTTCCTCTTCCTCTCTCTGCAGTCTTACTTACTGAAGCATCATACTTTATTCTCTCTGCTCTTCTCAGTGATTTCTTCCTCCTTGCACACTCAAAGCGTTTTCACGCTGCTTGACTGGAGCTATTAACAAAATAAGGATGCAGTTACTTTTTTACAACTTTTTTGCGTGATTAAACTTTGGATTAAAACATGGACAAATGATACAGCATCTCCATTCAACTAAGGGCCTGTTTATCTTCACAGATCAAGAATCACAAGATCTATTTGTAAAAAGCAATATTTCCAGACTATAGTCCAGTGTTTTTTCTGAAGTTGTGTTTAATTTGGTGTATTTTATTCTCAATGGCTTTACTTTCCATTCCTTTGTACATGATGTTATTATTTTACTGTTATGAGGTGATCCTCTGGGAATCCTCGATTCTCTACTAACTTGTGAAATTAAGCCCAAGCCTGCTAGAAAAACAGAACAAAGCTTCAGAGTACTTATTTTCCCTTACAGCATTCAGTAGCTTGGGTGGCTACTATTAGTGGTGGAACTGGAACAACGTATCATCGAGCTTTTGGCAGAGACAGACCTCAAGGTCCAAGAAGCAGAGCCACCAACACAGCCCTCCCTATGAAGATCCATGATTTCCCAAGATCAGTCACCCCAGGCCAGTTCCCCTATGGCTGTTCCTCAAGCACTGCCTTCTGCTTCCATAATGCTGAGCCAGAGAGCAGCACAGAGCTGCCTCTTGCTGTCCTTGTCGTCTCTTGGCTGTCACCGGTTTCCTGCTCTCAGATGTTAGCAGCACTGTTTTCCTGTCACTGTGCCCAGGTCACAGCCCACAGGACACACTGTGCCCTCACGGATGAAACCAGCACCTCAGCTACTCTGGAAAATGGCCGCTGCACATGAGGCACCTCAGGCAAGCAGCCCCCTCATGGCCACCACACCTCACGTGCAGCTCTGTCGGATCCCTGCCACACAGAACCCAAGTGAAGCACAGTGCCAATTTACAATTTAAGTTTGGAGCTACAAGGCAGTTCTTTTCCCTTGGCTACAACTCAGACTTTGCACCTGAGGGTGCTTTTAAGGGACTCTCCAGCGCAGGGAACAGCTCCTGGAAAGCCGTGGGCATCTCGGGTGCCCTGGGCCCTTTGGCCTGAGGCACAGCTGGCTCCTGAGGCATCACCAGCTGCACTTGCACACCTCTGGCAGCCCTGCATATCCACCCAGCCCCCAGCCCCTCTCCCAGCCTCCTGCACGCCCCCAGGATGGTGTGAGCCAGCAGCCCAAGGACACATGCTGCTGCAAGACCCTGCTACAGCCCTCGGGACAGCTTCCACCAGCTCCTCAGTGCTGCACGTCCCAGGCCTTTTCTGTCATTCCACCTCCCTCTTTACCTTGGCAGCTCCCCAGAGCCTGCTGCTGTGGAACCCCCCATCACAAAACCTCCTCGTCCCCAGGAACTGGCCCCCTGCAAGCTTCTGTCTCTGGCTAGCAAAAAAAGTATTTGTACTTAAATTCAGTTACAGAAGTTAATATGAAGGAATAAACCTATATTTTTCAGCATAAGTATAAATAATATTTTTTCATTTCTTGATTAAAATGTCACAGTACTGAGGAAAACATTATTCTCGAGAAAATAATGCTAATCCTGTGCTCCAAGCAGAATCATACATAACACAATAGGAAAGATGGTGAGAAGTAATTCATGTATCCATTACCATTCACTGATGGGTGCTTTTTTAAAACCAATATAGTATCTAATGGGCACAATAACTGGAATATGAACAAAAAGCCATTTTCACATCAAACACACTTTACAGTAATGCTTTTGAAATTTAAGTCTCATTCTTAATCCATTTTCACAGGCCTTTACCTTAATACAACAAAATGAAAGTGACCTCAGGGACATTATCTCCTCTCCATCAGAAAATACAGGCAAGCTACATGAACTCCAAAATACGTAGATTTTTGCTCTTAAAAGGGATTGTCTCAGTGAGAGCACAGAGGCACTTTACAGCTACTGAGGCATAACTATACATTTACTTTCCCAGCAGTTAATTTGCTACACTGTGATTCGTGCTGCAGCCATGGTTTACAAAATCATATTACAATTATTCAATGTAGTTCAGTTTTCAAAACCCTGCCTGGCAATTGGCTGATAGTGATTGACTCAATCCAAACAAAGCACTCTCAGTAACAATTTCATTATATATTCTTTCAATTACTTAACAGTTAAGTACAAATTTATCTCTGAGCAGCTCACTTGAACTTACTTAAAAGTGATCACCTGTGCCAGTTAGAAAAATAACATTATGTTTTCATTCTCTTACAGTGAAGCAGCAATTTCCAGTGTAACATAATAAGAAAGCAACCTAATAGGCATTTAAATGGGAGACACTGTCAAGAGGAAGTAGATTTTAAAATTTTCATCTAACAACTGTCATTGAAAAGCAATGTTATATTCCATCATACAGGAAAATAAACAAAACTTTTACTTTTCTTCAATTAAAACTACATATTTCAGTCATACAGAACAGCACGTGGGTTTGTGAAGCTATTTCACTCAAGAGAAAAAGACTATAGAAAAAAGAGAATGTAGAAATAAAACTCAAAAGTATTATCAATAATTTCAGAAACATACTTCAATTTTTGCTTTATATAAGTATGTGGTTATCTTGACACAATTCCTGCAAAACTGAAATAAAGAACATTTTATAAAAAAATTATGTATTTTCTCCTATCTTAATTAGTAGAAAAATCAAAAACAGCTGTTACAGATCGAACCCTTTTTAAGCTGTTTGTTATCTGCTGGAAAAAAAATCTTTTTCAAAAGCTGTAGGTAAAAGATATGTATTTTAATCTTTAAAGAAAGCCTTAATACTTTATTTTCCTCTTTTGTTTTTCTTTTTTTTCTTTTCACATGACTGTCCTTTGAAAGCACTGGAGCTGAGCTCAGGAGTTTCATACTCCTATCTACTATCTAGAAATAATTAAGTAATTCTTGAGATCCAAGGGCTTCCTGGGAAAAAGGAGCTGGTTTGTGTGCTCTGATTAGAGAAGCACGTGCTGTTTACATTGCTGTCTCTTCCAGAATTGTTGGAAACCTTTCACTTGAACAAATTTACACCCTTGACCACCAAACTTGAACTGCCAAGCTCCACGTCTCCGAAAACCTGAATCGTAAAGGTGGGGCAGAACGGAGAGGAGAGTACCAAATTCATGGCATGTATCAGGAGAATGTTTGTACAGGCACACCCCATTTTTGCTTTTGGGAGAACACCACCCTCCAAGTATTCAGTGAAACATTTTTCCTCTGCCCTCAGAGGCAGTAAGATTGTGTCCTGCTTCTCATACTCGGGTTCTGGATACCAAAAATAAATGTATTCAGCCCTCTTAGCAATCACAGCAGAGGTGCTAATGGATGAATTAACATGTACAAAGACTACACGCCCCTGCTGAGCATTTAGAAAATCAACATGCTCCCAGTAAGCGATGCCATCTCTAGCACCTTTGTCTGTGTGCTATGTGCTTGTCTGCCATTTGTTACGCTGAAGTTAGCAAGCTGAGACGAACCATGTCAGAAAAGCAGGCCTTAAAATACACATCAGGTTGGTGCTTGCTTAATGTTCTGACAAAGGTTATCAAACAGGTCGGGTGATTTTCATGGCCAAAGTGTTTTCATCATGATAAGCAGTGTGATGGAAACAGTAACACAGAAAAAAATGATTCTCTTGTCACCCTGGACAATGTTGGAGACATCCTTGTGTAGCTTTACTGTCATGGGATAAGTGATAAATTATGTATATGGCACATCATGCTGGTTTTGGGGAGGGCACTGTGAAGGTGAAATGAGTACCTTCTGCTCATGAATGCCAATCTAACTGAAGTCTTGGAAGCAGACACTGCTGTCAGACTGCTACAAAACAAAAAGGACAGGAGACAGGTTGTCTGGGTGCTTGCCATGGATAAAAACTGAACAGAAACTTCACTTTTGGAAAAAGCAACCATCAGAGATCCCAAAAAAATCTTTGTCAGGTAACAGAATTGACTTTAAAATGCTTTGTTTCAAGGCTGTGAAACATAATTCTCCAAGCATTGGAAAGAAAAAAGAAACCATCACTAGCTAGACCGTGATATCAAGTACTGACGTTAAAATCGGTAAAAGCAAATACACTGTTGGACCTATTTCCTCTGGATATTCTGTCTTTGCCAGATTTTTCCAGCCCAAGGGCTTGACACAGCTCCTCAAACCAGCACAATGCTCTTTCTTGCTTGGTGAAGATCAGTTGTATTTCATACACACTGAGACATGACAAATGTTCTGCAGTTGTGTAAAATGTAATTGATTAGCAAGTGCCATGACACAAAATAGAAAACAAACATAAGCAACTCTATAAAGAGGTTTATCTTGACATATGGATGTGCATTTACATGCATACATCTTTCCCCCAAATATCAATAAACAGTAAGTTCCAACTATATTTTATAAGAATGTTTGTTCTTTGATTTGATTCTAGTTCCAAGATCATTTCTCACCTACCAATATCTGTCATTATGTGACTTAAAAGTAAATTAGTCTGGCCCTTCCAGTATTTTTAAGCAACTTTACAGATTCTGTGCTGAAAAGTAAAACATTTCATCACAGAGAAGCTGCAGACAGATGACAAATGCAGGTGCTGATACCTGCTTTTGGTACAGATGAGAACATGAATGTAAATAATCCTAATATGTGCTGCCTCAGGTACTGCCTGTGATTGACAGCTGTAACAGAAACCCAAAAGTCAGCTCTGAATGTGACTCTTGGCCAGGCTGAGATTTTACTGGTAGCATGGGACCCAAATACAGAGCTTTACAATTTAATAGTACATTGACTATACAACTTGATCATACGCATCCAAAGAATGAAGCTGGATGAAAAAACTATGTTAGAAAGAAGAGGAACCAAAGACAGCATATCACAGAATGACAGCTTTAGAAAGTATGTAAAACTTGCTTGAGAGTTGGGCTTGAATTTAGCTCTGACAATACCAAGAGCTGCTGGCATAATTTGATGCTCTATTCTGTGCAATCAAACATGTAATTGTTGTGTGTATGATGCCAGATATCCCTTAAGAGCTTCATTTGACATGTGTCACTCATACGACAGAATTTCATAAAGGCATTTCATATTGAGCTCTGCAAACAGACTCATGAATGCATTATCATTGGAAAAAGGTCATTTTTTCTTCATTTTATTCCCTATGCTATATCTGAAAGAGCAGAACAACCAGTTTACCAATGTCAGGATTTGTTCTACATCTAGGTCTCGCTATCAGGAAAAATATATTTGATTCCTTTTACCCCTTGCTACAAACAAAAATATTTTACCCCTTCCTCAGGAGATGCTCAGATGACCTGTGGCACAGAGCCCTTTGAACACAACAACAGTTTTAAAATCACCTTCTCAAAACACCTATCAGCCCTGGTGCAAGCTGATATGCCCACAAGACACTGGTTGTAAAAGACTGAGCAGTAGAACTGAAGCTCTAACCAAACACACCAAAAATATAACTGTGATATCAAATAAGAGAAATCTTTCTGCTTCTTCCTTTGTAAGAATATTTTTCTTTTCATTAGGAAAAAAAGAATCCCCCCCCCAAAAAAAACAAAACAAAAACAACTAAACAAAAAACAAACCAAAAAACTACAAACGAGCAAACAAACCAGTCTGAAAGCAAATGGCTTCCAATGGACCTCCAAGATTTAAAGAAGTTTATATTGTCTGAGCTTTGTGCTCCTCTATTGCAGTCCTCTACAGAACTGAAAGAATTTCAGTTTTCTACTTCTTGGTTTCTTGGGAGCAGAAGTGAAACAGAAGCAGGATTTAAGATCTTCAGCCAACAATTTGCATGCCTCCTCTGCTTTACTTGTGTAAGAGCAGGGAAAATGGAGCGAGGAAAGGATGGACAGTGGGTTGCTCATTTGTTTGGAGTGTGCTGTCTGAGAAAGAAGAACTGTCATCTCCATGAGGGAGGGTCAATGATACCAGCTAACTTTTATTTCTCTGAACAGTGCTTCTTTTAAACTAGGTTTTGTAATACACATTAATTTTTTTCTCAATTTACCAAAATTCAGGATCCTGACAGTTGTTTTAATGAGGAGAAGGATAACATGATGGAGCCAAGCAATTTTTGGTAGAAGACGTGTTTACTTAACTGGATGCATGAAGTTCTATTTCCACAGTCACAGGATCCAATGCTATAGGCTGGCATTACTCACAGCCTTGCCCAGCTCACAAGCAGAGAATGCAGAATTTTTCTTCAATAGCACAAACCCAATTACCTGTCCCTCTAGTTTTTGCTCCCTGTCATGCTCCAGATCCATGACGTACCTTGCTTTTCTCACATGTTATTTCAGTCCAACACCTCCTTTCCTCTTAAAGGTGCTAACATGAAAACAACAGCTCTTTTCACTGCACAACTAAAGCCTTGCACATTCCTTTCATTTTGGGTGAAGTCTGGTGGGGCTTTTTGTCACTTGCTCTACAGAGCATCTCCCATGTCTATACTTTACACCAGCTGCTTTGGCCTATCTTGTAAGTTTAAAATTTTAACAGGTATCATATGAGATCAAACACTTCAAATTGTCTCCTGGAGCACGCTTCCAGTGTTTCAGCAGGAACAGCCATTCCAACAGATAAAAGACCTCAGATGAGCAAGATTTCAGACAGAATACAGAAAAGGCTATCACAGCACCACACGAACAACTATTCTGGAAAGGAAAACACTAACACAGAGTTATATTCAGATAGGGATTTCTGTTTCCCTACCCTTTCTTTACCTTTTATTCAAAAGATGGGGAAAAAAACCCCACTAATTTACTTGAGAATAAGAACAGTCATAGAAAAGTGGAGTCAAATTGGTACTGAAGACACTGTACTTTTCAGTCCTCCTGTGAATTAACAGAAGGGTTGGGCACACCTCAATTCTCATTCCTAAAAAAGATCTGGTCAGTCTTCTCCTCAACACCTGCAGAGGTGTCCAGAACCCTTGCATTTTACATCATCGCTAAACTCCAATCTGAATTTCTTTCTCCCACATGGAACCAATGTGCTACAGCTTTGTCTCAAGTATGAAAGCAGAACAAATAGCTGCCACCCTCTGTACAAAACTTGTTGCAAACCAAGAAACTGATTTCCTGTATAGTTCCTTTACATTAAAATAGAACCACTTCTTTCAATTTTCATTCTGTGCTTTCTAAACTTTCCCTCAAGCTACCTCCAACTTATCCACATCCTTATTAAACAATGAAATATGTGTTTTTGCAAAAATACAAACTCTGCTCTTGTCCAGTCCAGTATCTTCCCCTGCCATTCACACTCCTGGGCAGTTACTATTCTCCATTTTCCACACCAGCTTGTCCCTTATCTTCCTTACTTTGAAAAGCTGAATCTGGTCCTATTGGTTTACCCTTTTCTGTTGAAATAACAAGGTCCTTTTGCATTCTAGTTTTGTCTTCCATCCTTACAGCTTTACAGTGCGATGTCCTGTGTGCATTTGACCAATTCAACCCTCCACTCCATTACCTGAGCCCTCAATGAAAATACAGAATAGAAACCAGCTGGTTCAGCCTCACTTTAAATGCCCTCTTACTCTGGCAGTGAAATACAAGCTTTGAATGGTGTCCACTCCACTGTGTGCAGTGTTTTCAGGCTGGACATAATTGCCTGTGTAGTATATAAATACACCATGAGAAAAAAGTCAAAAGCTTAATAGAGTCATATACCCCCATGTACTGCATCTATTATGCTGCCCAAGAAAGAAATTGGGTCAGTTCAAAATTACTTGTTTTTCACAAACCTATAGGGATTTTTTTAACCACTTCATCATCAGCAGCATTTGTTAAGTTGACAATTTCAATACTTTGCCCCAGAACCTTTCCAGGGGCAAAGCTGAGCTAACTGCTCGTGGAATTTCTCCATATTTCTACATTTTTCCTCCTTTTTCCCACCCAACATCTTTAGGTGATAACTTTGTAAAACACACCCTATTAATAAACCCTATTCTACAACAAAGATAAACATAACAGTCTCAGAAAGCAATATGCATATAAATAAAAAATACTATTAATTTGAGTGACCCCAAGAGTTTCACAAAGGACCATGAAATCCAGTGAAATTGCCAGAAAACAGGAACAACTGGGACTATTTATTTTAGTAAGAATACGAACTGGGGGGGACATGGTGAAAGGATACATGTGAGTGCACATCTTAAAGAAGCTAAGCAAAATGCTCCAGTAAATCCTCCTGTGATGCAGAACAAGCAAGCAACAAAACTGAAGTTCACACTCTTAATTATAAAACCCCCATGTTGTTCTTATTTTAAAAGGGCAGTGTATGGATTCATGTAAGCATTGCCAACAGTCAATAGTGAGGGAAAATGCCTAGCAGACAGGATTAAACAATTCCGAAGATAAGAGCCAGAAGCAAATGTTGTCTCCTCCAGAGAGGATCAGCAAAGCACCAGTTTGCCTTCTCGAGCCTAAACCTAGAGCACAGATACAGGAAATTGCTGCAGCAATTAATTCCACTGTCTCAGCTCTGCTTTTGATGCCCAAGCACTGACTATACCCTCCACCAGCTTACTCTCCTAGCACATTCCTACACTTGGGCTTCTGCTGGCTACATTCTTCTTCCCCTCTCCCCCTGTTTTCCAATAGTTTCTTGACTATTTTGCAGGTGTACAGCACTTGATCAAGCTTCCTCATTCTGTATCTGATCTGGTATTTACCTTTCCATGTGTTCATTTCCACAGCTCACTTGGCCTTCTCACCCCCTTCAAAATTATCCTCTTAAATGAAATTAAACCTTCCTTTGGGTGAAGGACTCATCTGGCCTGGAACCACAGATCAACTACCACACTGCTCACATCCCTCTTCCCTCACAGTAGCCCACTTTTGTTTTGTTTGATTAAACCTGACCAAATTAACAGCCTTGTGTTTTAACATCTGTGCGAAGTCCACCACAGCCCAGATTTTGTTTGTATTCCCACTTACACTATATCCCTTGCTCACTGATGTATTTACAGCACACTGTTCAAAGCTTCCTCTGACAACAAAATTATTAATTTAAAAAGCCTTAGGGCTTTTTATCGTATCTGACAGGACTTCATAAACATTACAGGTGTTATGAAATAAATGCCATTTATTTGAGGTGAGGGGATTTCCACCCCTACAGACACTTCTGGGCACGAATATAGGCAAAGAGAAAATACTGCCAATATTACAAAGGAGTTTTCTGTGTCCAAATGAGATGCCTCATGCCTGACTTTTTGAACCAGCTAATGCAACATTGTGGTTGTCGGTTCAAAGCACATCTCCTTGATGTGCAGCTGCAAGTCAGCACTTCTGCAAATTAGGTCCCACGGTCCGTAACAGTGAATCACAGAAGAGCTGCACACTGACAAGGTAAGAACACACTGAACAAAGGCACTGAGCAGATCCAGCTCTCCAGGACACCATCCAGGTGAGCCTTCACTGGGAGGGCATTGTTTCATGCCCTGCAATCTCCAGCCATACACAAACCAGATCTCGGGTGCACTCAGCATGCCCTTGCCTCTTTCTTTGGACTGCACCTTCATTCCTAAACTTTCTTTTTCATTATCTACCCCAAGAAACAGCTTACAACTCATGCCCCTCATGCATTCTCCCCACTCTGATTCTTCCCTCCAGTTTGCAGTTGGGTAGTCAAAGACCATTTCCTAACCACAGAAACAGAGGGTTGCATCAAAGTCTGCAGAAGTTCTCAGCACTTGACTTTACAAATTTAATGTCTTTTGCAAGTCTGTGGTCACACATGCCTGTAATACAGCAGAATGAATAAATAATCATGCTTTTCACTTTTTATTTATTGCCTTAATAAGAGCCACAGGAAGAACAGTGCACATCCCTCTTACCTTTTTCTTTGCACATGCACACCCCCAGATTACAGAGATTGCAACCTAAGAAAGAGAAGACAGAGCACAAGACTGCCATGGAGCAGCACAGCCTCTGCAGGTAGGACTGAAATTCAGATGCTTACTCTCCACACTTCTCTTCCCGTGCTGAGCCATGACAATTCTTTTTTTCTCCCTTTCTCTCCAGACCAGAGTAAGCTATAGCATTTTACTCTCAAGTTTCTTCCTCTGCTAAATTTACCACATTATCCCTTTCCTCCAGCTCACCGCTGCAGATTCCCCAGCTATTGAGTGGAGAGACTAAAACACCTCTAAGTCACATAAAAAAGGAAGTGTCACTTGTATAGTGCCACTATGTATGGTGATATCTGCATGGAAATTATTTACCTGTATGGAAAATACTCTTCACAATCACTACAACAGAATCTTTTCTGCTACTGTAAAATCCTAAACCAGCAGGGANCATTTTATACCAAAGCTGTTAGTGCAAAAAAAAAGCCCCAAACATACTGCACTGTGTGAAGTGCAAAGAGTCATTACTAAGACTGTATATTGCTGGGAGCTGCACAGGGAAATGCAATAGGCAGTTTGGGCTTTGGCTAGAGTTAAACACACCCATCAGTGATCAGTGATTCAGATCATTTTGTCCAATAAGCATCCCTGGGTTTCTGCTGAAGAGAGACACTGCAGTTTGTGTTTGTTGTGTCATTTTCAGTACATTGACTTAACATCAATGTATTGCAGACAGTATATTTAGAGATTTGCAGAATGATGAGATTTATTCTTTTCAGTGCCCCAATTCTAGCTAGAAAGGAATCTGTGGGAGCAAATGGCTTTTCCAAAAAATAACGTGGATTGCATTATTAAAGTTTAAGTGAATACTTTAGTTATTCTAAGTGGACTTACTCTGCTAGAGAAATGGGGATTTCTCTGCTTGGCTGCCAGAGTGTGTGCCCTTGAAAGATCAACATTCACTCATCCAGCTCAGGGTTTGTGGTACATGGCAGTGCAGCCAGGGCCCCACGCTCCCAGCAGGTGCAGAGGATGCAGTTTCCATCAAGGTCACGCTCACCATGCCCTCACTGGGCAATGCAAGCTGTCCAGAACTGGTGCTGGCACTATGGCCCTGCAGTATTCCTCTCTGGGATCAAGTATGCCTGGTGAAATTCAGCTCGTCTCAGAAAATCCCTGCTGTCAGCAAAGCTCACACTGAGAAACCCAGTGAGGATTTTTCTCCAAGAAGCTGACCTGCTACTGACTAGTGGTAAATGGTATTACCTGATTAACACTTTCCTTAAAATGCTAATTAAAAGGGCTGTTTATTTTGGGAAAGCAAAAAAATGCTTATATACTACTACAAAACTACTAGTGCTGGATGATGAGCACCTGTCTCCTATTTAGGCTTTGTGAAAAAAATTAGACAAACTTTTTTAGCAAGCAAGATCACCCTATCAAGATCGCAATAATTGGCAAGTTACTAAAAATATCCCAATGAAATTAATATTCTCTCATCCAGTGATCTGAAGGATCTTATGAACTGTGTGTTTTAGATGATAAACCAAGGAGTCTGAGCTAGGCAGTCTATCTGAAGTGACATGGTAATTGCAGCCTAGTGCTGAACACCCAGGAGGCAGATTTACTTTGAAGTTTATTGTGCCTTCTCTATGGTTTGCTCTTGAACACAGCATTTAGTTAGCAAAAAGGTATTTACTGCTCACTGGAAGAATATATGATTACTCAGCAACTTGCATCACAGCATGATTTTATTGTTTCAGTTGTGCAATTCACAGAAGCCATTGCTTTTGGCAAGTCAATAAAAAAAGCTCTCGTCCTTACAGGTAGAGCCCAGGCATTTGTCAAATCTATTAGAAGATAGATTCTGTCATTTACAACACTTTTCATCATGTGTAGCTCTAAACACCAGCAGCTGGATTGAGATTGCCTTTTCAAAGTTCACAAGGGACTTTTACTGCTGTCAGATCTAAGCAAGACTTAAAAACTATTTCACAAAGCAAAACATATTGGAGGGCTAGCATATGGTGACAAATGTTGAAGGAGTAACAAAATCCTTTGTATTGTGATGTTTCTTGACCTGCCTGTTTATTAACGTTCATCTTTCCTCATAACTCATAAGGCACAGCTTTGTTCTTCTGATGCACCCTTATGGAAACAAATAAAATGCTGCTGCTTCTCCATATCAGAAAAATCAGCAGTTAAATGTTAGCGTGGAAGTCGTCAACAACTATATTGCATTGCTTTCCCTGCTCTCCCTATTCAAACTTAACTAGCAAATCTCTTCCAGCTCCACAAAAGAACTGATATGTCTTGCGAATTAAAAGATGACATCTTCCTAATTTTTTCTCAATTTTCTGTTTAAAAGCTCTGACTTCTGTCGTGGCTGCTATGCACTAGTTGGTAATTACTGTCATTTTAGTGCGACTCCAAAATGCGAGTGAGGGACCCTGGTCTGCCCTGTGTGCTGGGAGTTTACTATTGCTAACAATTCCAGGTTTTCCTTGAATCTTTTCCAGCTCCAGTGTGCTGTAAAAAAAACTGCAAGTGACACTTTCTGGCTGCCCTCATTCAGGTGAAAGTCCCAATGCATTTAGGAGGGGTTTCTGCAGGATCACGTATTTGGCATCCACACAGCAATTAAATCTGCTCCCTCGCTTGTATTTACCCTACGCGCCTTCAGACATTCGCATGAGGTTTCCAACGTACAAGGACTGAACTAATGGGACAAAGGCACTGAGGAACCAGAGGAGGAGAGGGACAGTCCTTTGGGGAGCCTGCCCTCTTCCCAACAGGAGGCTTGCTGCCTGGACACAGCCTGAGCAGACATTTCCACCCTCCTAGACTCCAATGACTGCATTTAAAAGACAAGGCTAAATCAGATCTTCTCAAAACAGCTAATAGGATTGCTGTGCTTCACCACTCTTGAAGTCCCTCTTGTTCTCTGAATATCTTACTGGGAATAATTCACCATAATAATACCCTAGATCAATTAATCCCTTTGTATAACACAGGCACGTAGTGAAAGCTTCCATTATTTCTGTGTTCTTGCATCAATATTAGCCAGAATTGTATCACTGCAGCACCTCAGTTCTGACCAGCACACTGCTAACAGTCTCTTAATGGGGCTGCAATGTTGCTGCTTTCAAGGTTTTCAATTTGCATGGGAACCAAATATTTCTATCAGTATGTAAGAAATAATATTCCTCTATCAATCAATCTCTTCAGTGTTACAGTCACAGACTCCAATCCATTACAGATGCAAGTATCACTCTATTTAAAACAACAACCAACCAACCAAACTCCCAAACATTAGTCCAAGCTGTTTGGAATTCCCACATGTTCTGTGTTGATGGCTACCAGTCACACAGGATCACCAGATCACACAGCATCTCCCAAAGTAACCTACTGGCTGGAACCTTCTTTGAAGCAGCTAATTTTAAAGTAAGTCACATAAAATACTTTGGGACATAAAACTTACATCGCAACCAGAACCTGATTTGATAAAATAATATTACTTCCCCTCAGGAACTGAGAAGAGCAGACGTGTATCAGGAGAAATGAACATAACCCAAATTTTAAAACCTTGTTACATGAAATTTCAGGCAACCTGCTCCACAAATACCTGCAGGTCTACCTATTTTATGCCTCCAAATTAATCCCATTGTTTTGAAAAGATGATCCTGTGGCACCAGAGCCCTCTTTTGGGCCAGTTTTCACACTGAGTTTGCAGGGGGACGCACTATAAAGCTTAGCCCTAGTGCAAGTTTTTACAAAACCAATTCCTCACACCGTTGAGTCAGGTTTGTGGTTTGGGACAGCAGCATCATACACCAGGGTCTCTGGATGCCCTTATGCAAACCACAGTGTAAGGAGCCCCCAGTCCTGATCTGTGTGGGAAAGAAGCAGATCTCCATTCAGAAGTAAGACTGGATGCTGTGCTGGGCCAGGAGTTGGACTCGATGATCCCTGGGGGCTTCTTCCAACTCCGCTTATTTTGTGATTCAGCTCCTTAATTGTGTAGCAATACAAGCAAGCCTTTTTCAACACACTTTTAGAACCCAAATAATAAAGGAGTTGAATTTTTTATAGTAATTTTTGAGCAATTCATTATGAGCTAGCAAATAAGCTTAAAAAAACAACCTCATTGGCCACTGTCAGGAAATTTGTCAACACAAAGAAATAAATGAATCAAAAATTATCCCATATGAATTACCTGGGTAGGTCAGGTAAATATATAACCTCTTTCCAATTTTAAGAACCGCTGCCCAGCTCCCTCACATAAAATGCCAGTGATTGCATGTGCAATAAATATTAATGGTTCATAAATTAAATAGCATTATTCTTTTTGACATAACACCATTTTGCAAGGCCCCACGGAATAGGTACAGGCAGTTTGTTGAGCAAGCTCTGATAGAAGAAAAATATGCCTTTGCTTTCACTTCTGAAAGCACTTGTCAGAATTTATAGGGTATATCCACAGAAGGCAATTAAGGAGACATTTTACAGAAAGCTACTATATAACCCCAAATAACAAAGAGCAATGAAAGGGAAGCGTGATCTGTGAAAACAATTTGATTTCTAGAATTACATATATAAAGTGTAGATATTTTCAACCTAAACAATTTGCATAGGAGGAGCTTATGTGACACAGGTAACCCAGAACCTTCCCAAGTAAGCTGCATTATCCATATTACAGCAGTACATCGCTACCAAGGCTTCATTTCTGAGTGATTAAAGCCAGGCAAGCTGTCCCCTCAAATGCCACTGCCCAGAAAACATCAGCACAGACACAAGCCAGGCCAGGGTGACACACTGGGTGCCACCTGGCACACTGGCATTCCTACTAGGGAGAATTTCAGTGCTAGCCTAGGAGGCACTTAGTGGAGCTCCCCTGCTGGGATTACACAGAACTTTGTTCACCCCAGGCAAGAAATGTAAGAAAAGGTGAAGTAGGAGTGTGAAAAAGACTGGTACCAGCTTCATAGCCTCATTGGGCAGGCCTGGAAGGGTCTTAAAAATGCAGAATGACTGTGGATAGAGGGGAATAAAACATCAGTGAAGACACACAAGAAGAGTGATGAAGTGCTTAAGTTAACAAGGCAAGAAATTAATATCAGTAGCAGCATTTTTAACAAATAGGAGAGGAGTGTGAGTGTCCCCTGTGTAATTCCAAACAAGATAAAACCTGAGACAGAACTGTAATTATGCAGACACAGAAACGTAGCAGCAAAGCATGGCTGTCCTTGAATTAGGAAGTGGGAATGAGGGACACACTGAAACAGCAGTCACATTTGTAGGGCTATGGCAAAGACACTGAGTGGTCTTGTCTTCAGTGCCTGGGAAAAAAGGGAAAGAAAGCGACCTTTAGCAAGGAAATGGCAAAGGACTGAATTTTGTTAACTGAATTACCACAGAGTTGTCCAAAATGCAACAATCTTAGCTTGCACCTACTAAATGTGCAAAATACCCTGAGTCTGGGATCATGCATGAGATTTCCAGAGATGGCACATAATAGGAAAAAAATGTAAATGTGGTTAGATCTCCAGCAAAGGTGTGTTACTGCTGAAGGTATTTCAGTTCAGGAATAAGGATGAACCGGAAAGAATCTACATTAAGACTCCAGAAAGCAGTCCATAAAGCTTTAGGGTGAAAGACAACAGGATGGAGTAAGGAAATTGACTGAAGGCTGGCTGGTTTATTTTAATGTATAGGAGATGACAGCGAGATCATATTTTCCATAACCTGCAAAATTACACTTGTTAGGAAAATGGGTAGGGAAGGAATTGCTAATGGAGTAGCCTGAGGGACTGGGGAGCATATAAAACATGCTAAAGTGGGTTTTTTAGTCACTCAAAAAGTAAGCTTAGAGTTCCTAAAGTAAAGAGGATGGATGTTTCTGATGGTGCAGGTAGACTGAAACTTAGCAACTCAATCAAGGAAAATGCTGTTTTCTGCAACTGTCTGCTGGCAGGAAGGACCAAGGCACCAGCAAACAAGTTTGATGCAGACAGTTTATAAGCTGTCCATTCCTTATTAGACATGGGACTTGAACTGGTCAAGAAGGCTGTGGTTTCAGTTAATATAGAGTAATAAGTCAGGCAGATACTGCTCTTTTCTCTCCCTCGAGTGTACACCTAATAGAGGGTGGCGTGTGCTTTTCTCTCACAAATATTGATTCACTGCAGACAAGCTGAGTGGGGCATCAGCACATACGGGAATGTGTAAGGGAAGACATTTTCTCACCTTGGGAAAACGGAGGGGGTAGTAGGTGCAGAAAACAGAGAGAGAACAAACAGAGATATAGAGATAAGGACACCTCATATCCAAACTGAACTCACAAGCACATACTCAACACTACCAGACACTTCTGGAGAACAATGCATTTTTCCCAGTATTTGAAAGACTTTGGGTTGCTCTGGGTACTGGAGTTCAAGTCTTCATCCTTTCCTGGGAGTTAATGAGAGGCTTTCAGCTGAGAAGGTATCTGTTGAGATGCTAAGGAGCAGGAAAGTCCTGTGCAGATAGTAATACAAAATTAAAGGATATTCACACCTTCAGTTTTTACAAAGCAACTTCTACTCACCTAACTCCTTTACAGCCTTTCAGAAATCTGGAAGACTGGAAAAGATAACATCACATCTGATAAAGAAAAGTATTAAGTAACCCTAAATGTTAGTTATTTGGACTTTTAGCTTCAGGTTCTTGACAGTAGAGTGTCAGAGCTCTCTTGGGGACTTCTGCACTTGTACCATGACCCCAAACCAGGGCTCCAGTAGTGCCACTTTGGCATTTATTCCTTTATAAACAGAGTATTTCCTTTTGAATACTCTACCTGGATCAAAACAGTCACGTATTTAGCATCCAAAGAATCCCTGTTATTTTTTACAGTCAGCAGAAAATACAATCTCTAAGTTGAAAATAAAGAACATAGAAGTGCTTGCTACAACCTCAACAACAGTGTGCCTCTGAATTGCTGAAATGTGGCAATATTCAGTAATTTACAGAACGACAAAGACAAAACAGTAGGAGGTTGCACTTTTATGACCAGCAAGCCAATAAAACAAAAGTAGGGGGGAACATGATTTGAAGTAATCAGACCAAGGAACACAGATATTTCTGCTTCCTGCAGTAAATAAAACATGTTGTGTCAGCTGGAAAAAAACCCACTCCAGCAATGCTGCCCATCTTGAAAGAAAGGCAGTGGTGAGGGAAGGTGATCTGCCACAGCTCCAGCATGTTTGATGTGGAGTTTGTTCCTCAAAAGGAGCCAGTAAGGAGACAGGAGCTGCTCCCCACAACAGCCTTGTAAGCAGGCAGGGCAGAGCTTGAGGCTGGACTAGAGAGAAACAAAACTCCAACCACTTGTTGGTAAAACTACAAGAGTTACTTCCTAGTATCACAGCACCATATTTCCAAACACTGAAAAAGAAAATAATTAAGTTTTCCTATTATATCCATGTTACCCCAGTAATTTCACTGTCTTTTCCTCTACACATGACCTGCAAAGAAAAAGAAATGTTTTCTCTACACTAGGCATTGTTGTTTTTACAAGTAGAAATGCTTCCACCCCACAGCCCAAGGAGAAGGCTATTGAGTTCAGGGTGTTTGACCAATACAAAAAATACAAAAAAGCTGGACAAGCCACAAAGGAAAGATTTCAACAGCAGTCCATGAAATTTAGCACAAAGGAAAGACAGATTAATATAGCAAACTCCTTATGGTTTCTTCTAGGCAACTTAACAGAGCTTGAGCCACATGGCTGCTCCTCCACATCAGCCAGAAAGGTGCTCATTTCTCACAGCCAAGGAATAATAAATACCAGAGAACAACAAGTTGGCATCTTAAACTGCCCGGCCTTTCCTACAGCCAGGACCTTACCACTCTGCGTATGAAATGCACCGACCAAACTATCAGAGGGTTCAACGGACTAATCTTTATCTAGCCGGTGATTTGCAGGCAGCGGGAAACAAGCAAACAAATAATGAAATCATAAATTTCCTGAAGCCATGAGAAAAGTAGGTATTGTTTGCATAGTAATTACCCTGGTTCAATTACATTATGAACAGTCTTCAAAGAAAAGTTGGTCTCCTTCCTCTGAGGGCAAAAATGAATAAGAAACTATGATTACTTTCCCTATTTATTTCCATGAGAGTTGAAGTATTTCCTGTAGGGGATGAAAAAGACAGTACTTATCATGAAAACAAGACATTTATTTTCAAGAGATATAGGAAATTCTACACACTACACCTCTAAAACCTTCTGTTCATTGCCCCTTATGTTCAATAATTTTTATCCAAAAGCAGTGCTGCTTCTTAGACTATCAACTGCTCTCCCATCACATTTTATACGTCAGGCATGCTAATATAAACCTGCAGTCATTCTGCTGAGGTCCATGTTCTAAAAGTGGTCTTGATTAGTTTTCCATACTATCTTAGAGTAGTTTCATAGATGACACTGAGAGTCTCCATTTACACAGTGGGAATAAATCCCAAAGATCATAACACTATGCATTTTGAAACCTGCAGATGACTTTCCCCAAGAAATTGCACAAATAAATCACTTGAAAGCAATAGCAGTGTAGGAAAATTATACAGCTCCAGACAATGTGCAATCAGCCAACGCACACTGTATATATTCCTTTGCCTTTATCACGCCTGTCAAACCTATGGTTAGAGACTGACAACAGAGCCTGCCTGTTCATCAGGAACAGGGCACAATCTACAGAAATGCTGCTTGAAAGAAAGCACTCCAGATGGAGTGCCAAACCTCCATGTCAGCTCCAGATTGGTAATAATTTGTGCTCTATCTTCCTATAAAGCAACTTTTTCTTACAGGAATATTCAAAGGGCTTTTGGAGCTGAGTGTAAATGCTTCAGCTATAGTACTTCTGCTCAAATGACACAGTGCAACTATGAGAACAAGCACAGATGATTCAGGATATGGCAAAGTACACAGAAGTTGCCTCTTGCCTCTAAATCACCATGTTAAAAATGGTTTAGGTCAATCCAATGGCTACTCAGCAAAATTTGCTGCTGAAATTGTCCAGTTTCTAACTCAGAGGAGTCAGATTCTGAACACAAGTATGTTGAGATGCATTGAGAAAATATTAACTACATCAGTGAAAGTAGTCTGAGGTTTTTATTGAACCCAGGATACAAGAAGTCACTGTCAGTGGCACAAGCCCACAATTTTTACTATTGCTGCCAGCTGCGGAACTAAAAATTCAGCAGAGAAGCCAAGGACTGTGCTGCACTTTCACAGTCATTGCAGCAATACCTCCCAGGTGTTACCTATACACCACAGAGGATGCACACTGGAGTGTGCATTACAGTCATGACCTTTGCTGGTAACAGCTTTCCCAACAGGTGATGCAAAAGTGCATCCCTGCTGCTGAGAATGTTTTGTTCTTGCATCTTGCAGAGCATATAGGAAGGTCTACCCTGCCTTCATATGCCCATGCTGCCATGTGTGGAGACATTCCCAATCTGGGTCTTTCCACAATTGCAGAAGAGGCAGAAGGGCTTTCACCTGGCAACACTACATGTGGGAGCAGAAATGGGATTTGCCCTTTTGCAATGCCAGCAGCACTGGCAAGCAGGAAAGGACACTCAGCTCCACCAGCTTTGCACCATACCATAAGGGCTTTCCGTGGCAAGTCTTTACCTGTGCTGCTCTGAGGAGGAGCAGCAAGCTGTGCCTCACTGAATTTGAACAGGAGACATCAAGAGAAGAAAAAACATTCATGTTTTGGATTAAGTACTGAGAAGTCACCACACTAGGAGCAGTACAGGGGAATACAGTAGCCTGCCAGTTAAGGAAATTACATACTAGGCAGACCAAAGGATGATTTAAAAAGGCTCAAACCCAAACTATTTGCAGACATACTGCAGAGAAGGTTGGATAGTGTTTGCAGGCAGCAGTAGGAACAGCCCCTGCAGCTGTAACCGTGGGACCAGAGGGAAGGAAGCATCCCAGGGCATACAGCATGGCCCCCCACACCTACCACCACGGTCCCTCTGAGCAGCTGCCCCAAAGACTGTGTCTGTATTGCTACTGACACAGACAGAACAGCAAAGCAGGCAATGATTTGCCTCAGGACCCCAGCTCAGAGTGATGCATGAAAAACATCCACAGAAAATCACCTTGTACAGCTGGAATTGGAATCAATAACTTATCAACACTACAGAGAAGAAAGGGAAAATCCCAGTTCTCTGTGATCTGGTGGTTCTGCTTACTAACTAGGGCTATTCTGTAGCAGTCAATATTTTTTGCAAACAAGATGTTATTCATGCACAAGTACAATATGGATTGAGAGTGGTTGAGGAGAAAGGGAGATAACAGAACAAAACCTGTGCCTGGACAGTCCTGGGATTTGTGGACATTCTGAAGCCCCTCCACCAAGTGACACAATTTCTTTGTCTGTGGCAGCCCTGAAAAAGGATGTGCCACACAGACACCATGAATTGTGCTCCCAAGGGGATGGGTTTATAACATCACTGGTAGGTGAGGAGAGAATAGAAAAATATTAAGTCCTGCCTCATGTGTTGGCAGTTGTTATTATAGCTTCCCAAAATGTCATTCCATTTCCATAACCAAGAATTACATGAGGTCTGTTTCGAGACGAAATATTCTGGAATGTTTCAAAAACACAAAATTCAGAAAGAATTGTTTTTTAAAGGACTTAATAGAGTCTGAAAACTGTTCCATTTACAGTCTAAAGGAAAAATACAAATAACTTATCAACCCTTAAATTGCATGCCATTTGATGCACCAGTACCAAGTTAAAAATTAATAATCCCATGCCTAAAGGAAGCAACTCTCTTTCACTTTATGTTGACCATCATTCACGTGAGTTGTGCATATTCATCCAGATGAGAAAAGTACAAGAGAAACTTGCGTGGAAAAAAACAAACAAACTATTTTTGTAGTTGTATCGAGTTTCCATATAGTCACACAGACATATTGTATTCCTGAGCCATGCTGCATTATGGGAGGGGAGGAAGGTACGTCCCTGCTTCACTTAACTGTGGAGGAGTAGACTTAGTGGGATGAAAAAAGAAAAAAGAGAATTGATGAAAACAATCCACTCTCATCTCGATTTGTGGGTGGGCTCCAGGTTATTTTGGTAACTCACTTGCACAGTATATTGCTGCAGTGTGCAAAAAAAGAAATTAAATCCGGGTACTGCACCCACCACAGCTTAAAGCCCATGTAACCACCCTGCACCCATGAAGGGCAGAAATACAGGTAGGGAACTACCACTTCCCCCATAGTAGTGATGGAAAAATGAGGCACTGGGCTACTGCAGCCCCCATGCATCTATTTGTGTGTCATTGTCATGGAAATTCTTTGCACATCTGGGCCTAAATTGCTTTACAAGGTCACAGTGGGCACCATGGGTTGCCGCTGTCTGTTCTCAGACCCTACCTCTTTTCTCCTACATGAGCCTACAGACAAAGAAATGGAATTTAAGGCAAATATGAGACCTTCTGACACCTGCATTCGTGCAAGGGGCCTCCTCTCCTTTCAGCTGAACCAGTCAGAGGGAATTTATCTGGCTAGTGGTATCAAACTCTGCTAAGCTGTGTGGGCTTTTTTTTTGGCTTTTGAGGCTTGTAACAACTGGACTCAATTTAATACAAGTATGTCTAAGCACAAATATGTGGCATTTCTTCCAAAGTAATTTTCTTCTATTACTATTTGAGTAATTTCTTATGTATGTGACTAAGTCTCCGTGTCAGCACAAGACTTATCAGGAAAGGACTGTACCAGAATTAGGTCTTTCATATCAAATGCATCTTTGACAGACTCAAATAAATGAGGAATGATAGTTTAACATGAAACTAAGCACACTTGTCAGCTGCTGTTTTTCAAATAAGCCATCTAGCATGCTCACTCTTGGAAAAGCAGAGATAGAGTGTCAGAGAAATCAAGTGTATCCCAAGGGCTTGGGCTTGAACACAAAAAAGGAAAAGTAGTGCAGTAATGTTATTCTTCCTATATAGAGATGCAAGAAAGCAGCAGTGAAAATTATTAAAGGCTTGTTTAGGGAAATTTCTCCAACCAGACTACATAGAAGACAGCTCAAACCACTGAAAATTATTAACATAATAAAAATGTTAACAATAAAATTTTGTAATTACACTGCCATGGCTGCTCCCAGCACATATCAGCTCCAGTCTCACCAAGAAGGTTCTTCTTGCTTCCCACTGATCCAAACATGGCTACTCAGATGAACTTATCTATTTATATATCCTAAGTTCATATAAATCTGGAATAAAAAGCAAACGAAGAAGTGAACCCAGAAACCCAGCAGTGATCTGCAGGACGACAGAATCAGATCAGAGCCCAAGGGTGTCCCACAGCAGTGTCTCTGTCCCCAGGCTCCCCCAGGGCCACTCTCGGTAAGAGGACTGCATTAAATGTCATGGCTTCTGAGAGGGGTGCCAGTGGTGGAGCAGAGAAGGTCACCTGTGCCTGGCTGCACGCTTCCCTCTGTTCCAGACACCTCACCGCATGCAGCACAGAAACTCGTGGTGTCAAAAGGAAAACCCTGCATAACAACAGAGTGGCTGGGTGGATAGAGCTTAACAGCTGGCCATGACAACAAAGGAAGGAAAAAGCCAGGACTGTACCTGAGAAATGCCCTTTTGTCAAGTTAATTCTTATCATACAGTCAGATCAGTCAACTGCAAACACAGTTACAGATCTCTGTAATCAAGTATTAATGGCTCTTGTATACTGCTTCCACAAAGTACTGTAGTAAAAAATGAATGCTGCTCACACATTTCCACATTTTGCCTTTTGTTACTGCTGAAACTTACATCTGAGAAAGCCAGTTTACTGTAGTATCTTTTTTTCCCAGCTGTATTTTTCCTTTAAACCCTAGAGGATAATTAAAATTCCTTGCACAGGACAATGGTAAATAAGATTTGGGTATGCATTTCAAATGTAGCATACTAATGGCATTTTTGGACTCTGCAATAAATCATCTCTCTTCTCCGCAAGCAGTAGAATAAATGGACAAAATCTCTGAAATATACATCTCCATTTACAAGTCTCATACTTCCACTCTGAACTCATCTATCCACATCTCTGGTACCTTGGTATTGTAAATACAGTATTAGCTTTTTTAATACATCACACAACAATGCAATAATCTCATTAACTGCAAATACTGTAGGAATGCAGAAGCCTGCTGATACCCTTCAAACTACTGCAGCCTTCACCAGGGCCAGTTGTCAGCAATAAGCAGCCAAACATACATTGCTCCATCTGATTTACTTTATCACTTGATTTTACAGTTTCTGTTTAGCACTGAACCGACAGAACGGAAACGTTTTAGCATTCCAAGTGAGGACCACTTACTTGAACACACTGAAGCTTTGTTTTTGTACCTAACCTTTGGGTAATCTCATCTCTCCCATGGGCTTCTGACATTTACGTTTGTTCTGAGGAGCTGCAGTTTACCCGACTGCAAACAGGGAGATCATGACTGGGTATTTCTATTATCTGATAGTCTTTCAGTTGACTTTTCTTCTTCCTCCCACATAACATTAGCACAAGCCACTGCTTGTGTTTTCCATCTCCCCTTCACTATTTCATCCTGTATCTACTGAGATAATTACAAATTATGCTTCCTGGTAGAGACAAATCCAGGTCTCATAATTCAGCTTTAAGGTAAATCCCAGCCCTCTGTTCAACCCAGCAAGGGTCAAATGGCCAGGCCTATGCTACGTCTTATAAACTCTGTCCTAGTTTGCAAGAAGACCTATTAGTCTTGCACAATAAACATTTAACTTTTTCTTACTCTAGGAAGTCCTTTTGGCTAAAAAAGGATAACAAACTGTTATCCTTTATTCTCTGTTACTCTCTGTTCTCCAGTTTTCACATCTGCTGGAAATGAAAAAGAGCATAAAAGATTAAGGATTATAGAGTATGGGTGCATTTATTTTCAGAAAATTGCATCAATAGAACTGAACTTTTTTCTTCTACAACAAATTCCCTTTGAGTTTAATTTTCTGCTCAACTTCCCAGTTTTAGCTCATGAAATCAATATATATCAGAAAATTGTTACCCCTTAAATGCTAACTTACACATTTCTTTCTTCTGTAACTTCAGGCTAGAGCAGGTACTCCTCATATGGGTTGGTGTTTGGGGACTTGACAAGGATGAAGTCTTCACTATGGACTTCTGTTGGTCTTTACTATTGACCCTCAAGTTTCTGTGGCAGTGGAAAGGCTTCCACTTCAGGGCCAGCCTTCAGAAAACTTGAGCTTATTTGCAGCAGCAGGAGCTGAGCATGCCAGCTGACTCTAAATCTTGGTTTGTAAGGAGGTTCCCTTTCAGCCCCAGAAGCACCCTCAGCATCACAGCAACCATCACGGCCCGAGGGCAGGCGCAGACCTGATGGGCTAGCATTAGTGCTGGCTCAGCTCCCGAAAGCTAGTGCCAAGAAAGCAGCTGGAAGCTGTAAAGTTTAGTCAGAAATTCTGATAGAAGTTGCCAGAAAAATAACTAAAAGCTGTTGAGGCTTTTCTTACACCAGGGACTCAGAAGTTGCACTTAAGGAAAGCTTAGGAGTGAGGTCAGCAGTTCAGGGAGCTGGAGGATTTGATAATAAGCCAGTAGAGTTATTGTGATTGCAATGGTAGCTCCATCTGAGGCTACAGCCACCTTCCTAGGTCATCTCAACTGTTCAGGATGTCTAGCCTGGAAGATCTTGTTTAAAAGTAGCTGTTAACTCTTTTGGAGAAGATTACTACAGCAAGCCAGCAAAGTGCGATACAGTATTAACAAATCTCACCCACATAAAAATCCAACTAGAGAAATAAATGCACAACACTGCTGCTCTAGGGGTTTCCCCACGCCACTGCCTGCAGTGCTGCACATCCCAGGCTGCCCACAAGCTGTTTCAGATGCAGCAAACCCCACATACCCCTTCTGCAGCAACTCAGCGTTTCTTTCTGACCCCAAAACAATGACATTACTCTTGAAGACATCCAGCTCTCCAGAAGCACTTACAAAATAGCCACATCACAAACAAACAAAAAACCCTCCACGCCTTCAGTTTCTCCCATTTGTAACCCAGCCTTACTCATCATCTAGCTAGAGCATGTCTTGACAGGTACAATCCATTTAACCACAAAATATGCATACATACTTCCAGTTTTCCTCCTCACAGAAAAGCCTTCTCATTGAACTCTCTTCACAGCTCATCCTTCTGACAGCATACTCATACAGAAGGAGCAGAAAAGACAAGAATTAATTAAAACATAGGCAGAAATAACTTTTTAGAAACAAATGCTTTCATTTGTTCCAGAAATTTCACATGTTATCATTCAGTTACTGCTCGACATCCTGCTCACCTCTCTCTGCACACCACTGTGAGCAGCAGTTAGGGTACAAGTCTTAAAGTTACTGCACACAGGGCTGCTTTGGAGCTGTCATTCCTGATTAAAATCTGCATGTGGATCCCACTCCAGCAAGGCTGGATGTCTCTCCAGGACTGCCACCAATCTGCATAAGACCTCTCCATAAAACAAAAAGAAATAAAATTAAATGCTGCAGCTCTTTTTGTTCATCTGGCTCAGCAATGAATATTTAAATATAAAATGTCTGTTATCACTTAAGGTGACCTCTCTGTCCCAAGGCAATGTGTTGGCATCCTGCAAAGCCAGGTATATATTTGCAATTGTCGCCATCCAATAGTTTGCATTGTTATGAACAAGATTTAAGGGTTACACTCTGCATCTATTACCTATTTAAATTACTCTTCCAGTACGTGAATATTAAACACTGCAAGAGGCAGAGGAATGTCTGTACAAAACTACAGTAGGTAAAGTAGGATTAAAATGAACATTGTTCTAACAAAATGTTTATAGGAAATAAGTAGTACTTCAGTGATGTCTCACTCTTCTCTGCCAATCCCTAATTGGGATGACATTGTTCCAAACTCGTTACGCCAGTAAATGAAAATTTCCATCTTTCATATTGTCCCATTTGAATTTTGATTTATAAGACCTAAATTGTGAAAGCATTCAAAGAAAATCCTACAAATTGGTTCCTCTGACGTAAACAGCAACAGCAAAACAAAAAGGCAACACCAAGCTATTTTTGATAACTTTTTTTTCCTGTAACAAGCGTTCTGCAAACCGGATGTTCCTCTGTGTTTATTTCCAAATCTTTCTTCCATCTTTCAAACTTCAGAAGAGATTCAGCATCTTGAGCATGACTTCGAGTGCCATGTAGAATTATTGCATTGGGGAGTAAGGACTTGTCCCTTAATCTCAGGGTTTTTTTTTTAATCTGATGCCCAGGACACGGTCATCTTTCCACAGACTACTTCTAAAGCTGTGTGCTTGGACAAGTCCCATCATTAGGACAGTGCAGCTGTGTTCAGTTCATTCTGCAACATGAGAGCCTAGCATCACAAAAAGCTTCCTGAGAAAGTCTGAAGAAAAAACCCTTCTATTTTGATTTTAAAAGACACTATTGTCAGGTTCAATTAACATAGTCTCATCACTCCTTTCGTACCTGGTAATTTAAAGTCACTGACAAAACTGCAAACCAGTCTGTAATCATCCCTCACCTTCCTCATTCTCTCTTTTGCTTCTAGGAGGGAGACACCCAGCTGTAGCTGTGCCACTTCCTCCCTAGCATGACACCACACTTCTTGTTGCAGCTCTAGGGAGTCATGTGGCAGCAGAGGAATGGCCAGCTCTGCCAAGAGACACTGGAAGGACATTGTGCTGCCACGGCTGGCCCCACACACACAAGGAAGAAAAACAACCCAAAACCACAGCACCATTTGGGATTCCCCTGAAGACAGGGAAGAGGCTGAAAACAATGCAAAGTTAATCGTGCAAGGGTGTGTGTACAAGGGGTCAGCATGTACAACAGGATGACTGTCCCTTGCTACAAGCCCTCAGTACAGATGCCCTTCATAGGAATGGGGTGGGAGGGAAGAGCCATCAGCCAAGCTCATCCCTCTGCAGATCCTTTAAAGTGTGGCCCTGATCCCTCCTACGTACCTGAACTGCCCACCTGGATTTCCACAGCACCTCTCCCCACCCTTCCTTGGCCTCCTCCCGGCCAGGCTCCCCAGCTCTTGCATGGCTGGCTGGCATCAAGTGCCATAGGACCACCCGCTGTTTTCCAAAGCAATAATCCCCATAAAATGTCATGGCTCCCAGAGGTGTGGGGTAGGGAGGAAACAAACAAAAAACCCAAAAACTTTCCAACAGGAATAACCGGAAAAAGATTCCTTGAGTCACCAGATCTTCTCAGCCTCCCATAGTCAGTTCTCCTAAATTACTCTTAAAAAAAAAAAAAAGAAAAAGAAAAAAATAAAAAGAAAGAAAGAAAAAAAAAGATAGGACAAAGCCCCCCAAGAAAACAGTGAATGAATATTCTCACATTTAGCCTTTAATGGGACAGTCAGGCACTAAATGACAGTAATTTTCCTTCTCAGTAACTAATTGAAGTTGCCATTTTCCTCCTGACCCATGAATACCTGCAGCATGAGCATTACTGTAAAAAATCTCACAGCATCCTGTAGTAGTCTGATCATTTTGAGCTCTTATTTCCCATAACGTGCTTCAGGTGGGGCCCACTGATAATCCCCTGATGAGGCAAACACCAGAGACATCCAAGGAAGCAGATCCCCCTCAATTTACTAGGGAAGCCAAGGCTCATTCTGGTATTCTCATACATAGGTATTTTAATCTTCAGCATTTCCAAAAGAAATTAAACAAACACTAAAAAAAAATAATTTTAAACCATAAACAATTAGCTGAGGGGTGAGCTTTCAACTCCTCTGATTTGATAGTATCACCTAAAAATACCCCACAACTATCATACCCTAATGACCATCATAAAGAAAACCTGTATTTATTGGACGGCCTCCCAGAGCTAAGTTCCAATCAGGCAGTTCAGAAATGCAAGTTAAAAATAGATAGAACTCCACCTTTTGTTCTGGAACAAGTGCAATCATTTCAACTACTGTTAATAATATGTCATTGCCAGGTAGCTGTCCTCACAAGCTATCTGACACTTAATCTATCACCATCAACTTATATTCAACTACAAATGAGATGCAACAGCATTTAAAGCTGTACAGAGCTCTTCCAGCTGGATAAAAAAAAGCACGAACAAAAAGCAAATATGCATTTGCTTTGCTTATGTATCAAGTGTGGCTCACAGCTCAAGGTCTACAAAGGTTGCAGGGGGAGATTTTTAAGATTTCTACAGTCTCCTCAGAGTTTAAACGTTAAGTTAACAAGAAAAGATAGGTTTGAGCTACCAACACTGCAAGACACCACTGTAACACGGCCCCAACAGCCATGCCATTTTAATCAACAATGCTCCTATTCACAGAAGCACACCGCTGATCTTCAGCCAAGTCATGCAGGAGAAAACTGCATTCATGCTCCCTGGTACTGCCCCTTCTCAGCAATCCATTACTGCATTGCAGCAGGTCCAAAGCCCCTTCTCAAAGGCATTTCCTCCATCAGCCCTTCAGAGGAGTGGCAGAAGGGGCAGAAAGCAGCACGCCTCCAAGCCACCCAGGGTCCCTTAAGTCACTATGAGGTACACTCACTGGCTTTGGGACAGCAGGGAGACAGTACAGCAGTGTTATCACTCTCCCAGCAGGAAAGCCTTTTTGGCTCCCTTGAAAAATTAAGCCAGGCTACCTACCTAAAGTTGAAAACAAGGCTGTGGAGACACTATTCCCTGCAGAACAGATATCTGCAGAGGGAAAGCTCCCATCTACCCACCTGCATTGGGCTGCACCTGGGACAGAGCAGAAGTCACAATTTTGCATCTCAGACAGAGACAGAAACATCTTAGTCTGGATCACCTCTGATACCCAAGTATCTTTACTAGCACCCTAAGACGAGCAAGCTGTGGGCTCTTTCAGCACCTAGGCAGTTTGCTGGAACTTCATAATCCTGAGCCTTTACCTCCAATTCAAATACTCCCTTCAAACACAGCAAATAAACACTTAAGTGCTGTTAGTACTTGGCAGTAAACATGCAGTAACTTTAGAGAAGAGGCAACCCACAATCTGCAGGAAATAGGCACCACTTCTGATGTCTTGTATATTTTATACTTAACACATTATCATAAGCCCACAGTAAGTGCATGATTTCGGTTTGAAACTTTGTTTCTTCTCACAGCTGTATCTGCAAAAACAGTTTCTGCCGGAAGCTGTTTTCCTATCAGTGGACAATTAGAGAGGTATTTTTGGGAGGACAGTTTTTTTCTTCCATCATCTTGAATTCTGGCTTAATGCAGTTTTTTATACCTAACCTCTTGTTTCCAGTTCTTACACCTGCCTGTATTTGCACTGTACCTAATTAATACCAAAGCCCAGATATCACACACTTGCAGTCTTGGCAAGATTTGTGGGTTCTGACAAACGTGGAGCTGAATTTCTCACCAATCTTTCAACAGGACCATAACACTCAGCGCCTCTAAAAACTTTCACCCTTTAATACCTCTGTGCCATGCACACATCAACTGAACAGCACTCCACAAAGCACTTTCAATTTCCAGGAAGTACATAAAAATTTTATACCACATTTGAGAAAAGAAAATCAGTTCAGTAGCAGAGACAAAACAGAATAATATGCCAGATGACAGGATTAATTTAGAGTTCATAGCATATCACTAACTGCACCCAAATTAAAATCTCAACGAAAACAAAGAAATATGATTTTGGACTTATAAGCAAGTGTGTCATCAAAACAACATCCTTACCAAGTCCTTAAACCTCAAAAATTAATTTTGGGAAATGTATTCTTTTTTCCTCCCTCTAAATGTTGCCTTCTTTCCTCATTTTCCCCTTTACCACAGGATCACAAGCCTAAGAGATGCTCATACTCTGGCATCCTCAGATTCATCAGATTTCCCCAGGAGCAGTATCGTCAGCACTAAATGCCACAATGCCAGTAAAATCATAAGAATCAGCAAAACCAGTAAGCACTGGAGATCCCTTAAATAACCTTTTCCCAACACCCTAAACTCCCTTCCACACAGAGAACACACCAAGGCTACTGCAGAAGCTTTCACACTTCTCTCATAATCACAGCAGTCTGTTTTACAGGAGAGTGGTGGGAGAATGATGCTCCCTGGAGGTGTTTCCAGGTCTCATGAATTCACCGTGGTGCTGCAGTCCTGCACTTGCTTTAAATTCAGGTTTTTTAGGCCACATGTATGAAAGACAATCTCAGCTTAATTTAAAACTAGATATATCTCTGGAACTTCTGATCCATAAGGAGCTTGGAAACACTGGCAAGATACACCTACCAGATCAGAAAGTATATTGGAAAAATTACGCATTACTGTGCAGTTTTTCTTGTTTGTGGTTCTTTTCCAAGAACTGCTGTACGTTTGCAAAGGTTTAAGGCCAAAGTACTGTATGGAACAGAATTTCATTCTGAAGCACCAGACCAGTATAAAGAACATGAGGAAATGCTAAGACCCTGCATTTTTCTCAGTGTGCTGGCAGAGAACTGTGTTCCCAACCAATCCCCGTGTCCTTCCTTCCCAGCCAATCAGTCCAGGGAATTAAAAATCTCCGTTCTGTTCCCACAGCACGCTTCTGCTTCCAAGACGCCCTAGCTAAGCTCATCCTAGGCACCACTCCATACTTAGATAAGCTCCTGGCTGCTCCTGTTGTGCCCAATGGTATGTCCTGACTCCTAAGGGACTCGCACACACACCTGCAGCAAAGAGACTGTCTCAGATCAAGTCACACTCATTTAACTTGACAGCTACATCTTCAGCCCTAGGTAAGAGCTCCTCAGGGGTAGTATTTCAGGCAGGAACAGCTCCGTGGCATGTCTTTATTCTGGGGAAAAGCATTTTTGGTTGGGTTTCTGCTTCCCCATTTTCTAAACACTAATGCTCTCTGCTTACAGCTGTTGTTTTTATTTTCCTGTTGCTCACTGCACCAATCCCAATCCTGCAGCTCAGGATTGCTCAGATGAGCCCAGCTGCTGATGGGCAGCTCTAGAGATGACAAACCCCTCAGGGGCACACAGCCCAGGTTCACGTGGGCTCCTACCAACTGTACAAACAATGTGTTCCACTCTGCTGCTTTCTCCTCAGACTGCTCTAAGTTTAAACAGCTGTAAGATGCTTTCAGCCATCAAATAATAGAGGCTGTGAGCTCCTTGCCAGCAGCCACAGCAAGAGCTTGTGCCTACTACTTGAAGTCAAATTTCTGTCTTCAGCAGGGGTTCCCCAACTTGCTCTGCTCTGCTGCATCCTTTCCAAATAGCAGTAAATTGAGGTTATTCTAAGACACTTAAAGCTTTCAAGTAACAAAGCTGAGCTCTGCTGCTCTCTGATATTCGCTCTAAAAGCCATAGATGAACACATAAGGCAGCTTACCACAGGTCTGTCCAAGCTCACTCCCAAACCAGGAAGCACCAGAGAAACTTTTACTGTTAACTTCCTCAGGACACAGAAATGCACATGATTTTTCTAATCATTACAAGTTAAAAAACCAAGAGTTGCCTGATTTCTTGCTGTTCGAACAGAAGGAATGGCTGGAGAACCGTGTGTGCCCTTTACCTGTGCTCACACCTAATCTGGATGGACAGAGTTGATGGTTGGTGCACATACCTCATGAGTTACTCAAAACCTTCCTGTGACAGCAGTGCTGAGCACACACATCACACACAATATCTTGGGGAGCAGCCACGCACAGTCCAGGCCACTAAGACCAAAGCACCAGACAATCACAGAATCTGACAAATTTAGATGGCTGACCAGGCACCTTGCTTTAGCTGGGAACAGCCTGCAAAATCAAAAATGTTTCTTGAAAGAGCCTACTTTTACCATTTCCTAGCTTTCCTATTGTGAATGTGCAGTATCAGTATGTGTTTAAGTGTATTCAAATGTGTCATATATAACATGCAGCTATCAGATCACTTGACTTTCATCCTCTGTAATCCACAGTAAGAGCAACAAGGATTGAAGTGGTTTTTAAAAAACACATTGTTCTATTATGCTACCAAAAACCCCACAAACAGCACAAACTCCAAAATACAATACTTATTCCTAATATTCCCTGCAAATCCTTGTCTGTTGTCTGCATGATCATAAAAGCAGAGCAGTAAAGAAGAAAAGAGAGATTTCATTGAAGTGAGAGAAAGGATGACCTGGCTTTTTCATTTATCATATCACTTTTTCATTTATCATACCATTTGTTGATTTTTCAATTAACAGCTCTTGCCACTGTTGTATTTAAGTTTTTAACCTCTTTCTCCCCTAAGGGCTTTTCCAAGCAAGCAATGGATGTTTCATTGTCTGGGCCCGGAGTTACAACCATCAATGACAGGCTATGCTAGGTACCCAGGGACCAGCTGAAAGCATTTAGGTTTGAACAGTGGAACGCTGCGGGCTCTTTCCTCTAAGCATTCGTAGTTCTCTAACTCATTCTCCGCGCTACAGCCATCAGCCACCTGGGTGGGAAGCAGTGCCTGATACTGCCTCTCAGCTGTTTTAACTAAGTGGATTATGAGGATGTAGTGGTGGTTCCTTTCTGGCCCTGACAGAGAGGCATCACAGCCACATAGCCCCTGGGCTGATGATCAGGTCTGCTCTCTGGAAGCCGTTTTGCAGGAGGGACCCAGCAGCACAGACAGACAGACTGCTGACTGACAGATGGGGCTGTTTTTCCCCTGTGAATTCATACTGGTCTTTATTTTGCTGCCTGAAACCTGGCAAACTCTATCTCCTGTGCTGCAGCTGCCATCTGCAGGTAGCCAAGCTCCTCGCTGGGGAACAGCCTCTCCCAGGAATGGAAGAGGGGATGTGTCTGGCAGAAAGGCTTTTCCTCCCCTTCCACCTTGCTCACTGTTTCTCTACCTCCCATCTGTTAATCCCACCCCCACCCTCTCTGCTTTCTCCATATGCTTGCTCTGCTAACATCTATGTTCTTCCTCACCTTCACATATGTCCATCTGCTGATGTGGTGGAGTTGGAGTTGCAGTCTAAGCTTTCAGCTACCACCAAGCATCAGAAAGAAATGTAATACCTAATCCTTCCTTAGATCTCACCCTCCTTCAACAGCAGCAAGGAAAGCAACCACCAGGGCTGCCTCTTTATACTTCACTGGGATACCACTACTTCGCACAAAACCACAGAAAGATCAAAATCCCCCAAACTAACATTCCCTCCCATCCTCAGAGCCTCCTTCAAGCAGCTGCTCCCTAGAGCTAGCACCCCAGCCCAGAGCAATGTTTCAGCACGGATTTCACTGGCAGCCCCAAAAGCCTCTGAAACTGTCCCACACCTGAAGCCAAACAGAATGGGACACTCAGAAACCCAGCTCTCATACCCTGTCTACCCCATGAACCACTCCCTGGTTAAACATCAATCCCTCTCTCCCTGTATCAGCAGGTTAGAGCCTCACCACTGTCCCCTGCTTCTCAAGCAGAACAATGTTTAAACTATCTACCTACCTTTGAAAGTAAGGCACTATTTACCAAGACACACACACCATGCTACCTTTTATCAACTTGTCAGCAAGCTGAGTGAAAACAGCAGAACACGATTCTGTTAGAGGGAAGAGCTCATTGTGACAGCCCAAAACGTTTTTCAATTATGTTCCCTCCCTACCACAAAACCCTCCTAATGAAACATGCAGACCCCAAAGGAAAAGCAGGTACCTTAGTGTACTATAAAAGCAAACAGGCAAATCTTGGCTCTACTTTATTTCTAACCATCCCCCTTCACAACCAGACACATTGTCTGTGTTTTTATTACACAACCAGCCTCCCTCTCCCCAGCAAGTGTTTAGGCATGAGACAGTTCTACAAACATGCACTGACAACATTTCTCATTTTCTACCAAGCACCTCATGACAGCTCTTCTCACAATAAATACCTCAGATGGGTACCCCAGAAATGTGGTGGATGGCAACTAAACTCAGTTATCTCAATTTGTGTATAGGAACGCCTTTGCTCATCTTCTGGCTTTGAACTGCATTAAGAGCAAAGACTTCTGAACTAAGAACTGGCAAAGAACAAGAATGAGCATTTGAAGTGCCTGGTTTTGTACCCAAAATACCACATAACTTGTGTTTTCATTTCCTCTGCCTTCTGCCTAGAAACCCATTGCTTCAGAGTAACAGAGTAGCTAGTTATTTGTATCAATACATACTGTGCAGGCTGGAATTGTCGAAGCTACCAAAAAATATTTTAACTCCAGAAAGCAAAGTTGTGATCTTCGATTACAATGAATATTCAATAGAGGCAACGTAAAACCATGCTCAGCAGTAGCTCTGCTGCTCATACCTTACTCTGTGCATAATTCAAGACTTTCTTTTGATAGCAAAACAAGGCACTGTGTGGGCACTGAGACAAACCTGATACAGCTTGTGAGAGCTAGAAAATCATTACCTAATCTAACACAGCAGCAGGAAATATTCCTCTTCCTCCTCCATTATCTTAACAATGCAAGAGTCATGCAAGGCAAGATCATGCTGAACACAACCACCAAGCAGAGTACCAGAAATGCACCCTCTCTACCATGTCCCCCAGAGGATCTCACAGATGAGCAATTCTGCTCACCCACACGAGGATCCAGCAGGCTATAAAAATGAAACTGTGAAAACAACCACAGCAGAAAAGGTCCTACAAATCAGCACGGGAAAGGGAGACCCACACAGCTTCAATGCCACCCTTTTTAAAGCAAAACACATCAGTCATACTACGTGCCTTGCCACTGCACTGGGCAAAAGCACCAAAGCTTGGGGGGAACTCCCTAATGGAAGAACGTAGAAATTAAGTAGAAAAATACATAAGTGTGCTTCCTTAAAACTTCTTTGTAATGCAATTCCTGAGGCTTAGCAGCAATTTGGTGAGACATAGGGATACCAAAACAGAGGGATAGAATGAACAGAAGTACAAACAGTGCCATGAAGGTTTGAATTAAAACAGAAAAGGCTCCATATTAAAGAGTAAAGAGAAACTACATACTAAAGCACATCAAGTTTGGCAACTGGTTGCCGTTTTCTTGCATGATCATAACACTTGTGCATCCATATCTGCATCCTCCAGAAAGCTTAGCTCTTCCACGGACAGTATTCACAAACTGCAGGGAGGCCCTTCAAGGAAGGGAGCAGACTTCCATCCTCCTGGCAAAGCACTCACCAAGAGGAAGTTTCATAGCTGGATTCCCACATAAGCCCATCAAGTCCAGCACAATTACATGAGCTCCTCATGACAAAAGGCTGACCGAGCACAGGCTTGTCAGAGTGCAGTACCTCTCACTTCACAGGCCTCAATGTGCAAGTCACTGCAGCCACAGCTGCCAGGAGAGCACTAGAGACAAGGGTCTCCATACAGCCACATCAGGTGAGCCAGCACAGCCTGAACTAACACTGAGAGCTTTAAATAAGGTGGTACAGAGCCATAGCATAGCCAGACCTATATACTGGGCTTTCACCCAGAAACTTCCATCTCTGCCTTTGTGAGGGGGCGCTGGGGGTAGCTCAGCCCTCTGGACAGCTCTCCAGCAATGCCAGGAGCTGCCAGCCAGACCCTTACCCCTTGCACCCACATCCACTGTGGCCCCTCCAATAATGCAGCACCAGGGCACAGCAGCTTACTCTCAGCCTGTGCTCAGCACAGCTATTTTGACAGCTCTATGCCAGTTTAATATTAAAGCCTAGAAGACTATTTGCATAATTAAACATTGATCTGCTCTCCTTCTCCGCATGTGCCTCTAAATTTGTGTGAGAGACATTAATCCAGTGTCTGCCTCAGGACAGAGGTCCTGCAGACATGATGTGGTGCCAGTTCCCCATGGAAAATTCTGTCCATCTTTAGAAAAGCATGCAGAAATTTTAAAATATAACGCCAGGGTGACAGACCAGGGGCATTTTCCTTTTTATCAGGGAATACAGAAGAGAAACAAAGGAACAAGGGGATTAGTTTCTGGGCTGGCCCAGAAAAGGGGATATAATTGCTAGGCTTTGCTACTGCAATGCCATAATCTTCAACTGTTTGGACAAAACAGTGCACCCAGAATAAGCAACAAAATATAAATGCCAAGCAAGAGCCATTTCTCAAAACGTACTGCAAGCTACTACCCGTGGGCATCACGGAACCCATTTTTTTGTCAAACAGTAATTCAAAGAGTGTAATGCTCAAGCAATCCAAAGTAATTTTTTATTATGAAGTATTTTTGAGAAACAAGAGGATCCTGCTTGACAAGACCCTGAGACCTGTAACTCAGATATTGGGCAAGTGCTGGTCAGCATGCTGTCCCACAGCACACTGTCCCTCTGTGACTAGGTCTCAATGAGAATGTCAGGGTGAGTCCCTTGCAAAAGCAAAACAGGCAGTGGTGTCGGAATATATCTGATAGCACCACTGAAATGCAACTGGTCACAGAGGAGAATCTGTAAAATACTGGGGTGAGCATAGACAGTTTTGCCTAGGCAGGGTTGGGACAGAGGTTGACTCTCATCCAAAGGAGAATCATCCTTAGTTTGTCCTTTGGGACAGAAATGACACCAGTGACAAAGTAGTTCCAGTGTTCCTGGTAAAAGGGGAGAAGAAATTACAGCCCACTACAGGTGGTGTGGGGAAAACAGCCTAAAAATAACATTATAGTTAAAACCTGTATGATAGTTCTGTTGCCCAGCCAAAAATGTTTGCTTTTGTGTCCATGCTATTAAAGCATTCCACACATGCACAGGATTCATGCTGAAAAGACACTTGGAGGAAAATTAGTAAGATCTCCCTCTAATACATATGGATGCTCCGGGGAGGCAAAACCAAGCACATCCCCATGACTAAATCAGCTGACAAGGACAGATGCAGGGGAGCACTTGTGGCAATACTGACACCTGGGCAAATTTTTCTGTTCTGGGATAAAGTCGTCCCACAGCTGCCAAAGTTTGCCAATACCCATCCTCAGAGGAGCACTGCCACACCACTGCAGCAAAACCCTGGCCTCGGCTCAAATGAAAAGCAGCAGCGGTTCCTCCAGCTGCCCAAATTGCCCAGGCTTCACACTCGTCCACGGGCACAAGCCACCCCAAACTGGGACTGAAGGGGCCCCCAGCTGCAGTTCTCTGTGATGGGAAGAGAATTTTTGCTCATGTCAGGAAGGGGATGGGGCAGCCACTTGGCAGGGCAGGAATGCAAGGTTCCCATGGAACTTCAACAGGAATGCCTGCAATGCCACTGGGGGAAAACTTCTTTAGTGTATGAGGTGTAACTTAGAAATAAACACTTTCTCTAGGTAAATGGTATAAAACCATCCTGCTGAATGCATGAAAATATTCAAGTGCTAAAATTAATTGCTTCCATGGGAGGCAACCAGGAGATAAATAGCCAATATGAATATTTTGAGTTCCAATTTCTATCTTGTGCTACCATAAGTTACTGTCATATTTAAATAACGAACTTGTATGTAACTTAATTAGGGTTTAACGGTTAAGTCACAAGTGAAAAATACCAGGGGAATCCTAATTTTGCTGCAAGCACTGATTATTCTGTATTTTCCAAACTGTAATTGGAGGATTGCTTTTTTTTTCCCCCTTAGTTATCACAGAAGAAAATTTTGGTTTTTTTTTCGTTACAAGTCATCTTAGCTGAAATTTTTACTAGGATGTATCAGAATACATTTTGTCTTCATTAAGTCTTATTTTCTTTGTATGAATAAATACTGAGATCATGGCAAGTAGTTGAGGGTCTATTCAGCATAACATTTGTAAATGTTGTTCTGCCTTTTGTTATGGGCCCTTTTTTAAAGTTCAGCAAGCATCACACCTAATCTGACTTGTACCTACTCCAGTACACATGGCTAAATAGATAAATGCCAGCACATTTAAGTATATAACATTAAATGCACTGCTTTCTTCTCCTAATGCACCAGATAACAAACAAACAAAAAAAGCAGAACTACAGAACTTTTCCAGAAATTATTTATAAGACAAGATGAAATGGAGTCAGCATGTCTTTCAATAGGCTAAGAGGCCCTTTTTTCCTCCACAAAATGCTCTGATTACTTCTTGTTCTTCTTCAGGAAATGCAGGACGGACTAAAACAGCTGTTCTGCATGAATAAGGAAATAACCTAAGGTGCAACAGGTCAGTCCATAATGTAATACACCTCCTGTGTCAGCTTCAGGGGCCCACTTGAATTTTGGCAGCCATCTGTTACATTGATCAGATTACCTGGTGACAGTAAAATCCAAAGAATGTGCATTTCAGAAGCTTTGATGGGTGAAGAAAGCCTGGCAAGCCAGGGAAGTGACCAGCATTACATCCAGACAGTGTCACAAGGACCAGAGAGCACAGCCTTGCCCAAGAACAGGGTCACCCCCCCCAGGGGGGTACAGCATTAAATTAGTAAATTTACTTTCATGCGTGAACATAAATAAACCAGGGGGGAACAGAAGGTTGTGTGCAGGAAGCGTGGTGAGGCTGCAGACAGTTTACCCCAGTACCACAGTGGGGCAGGGTAAGAGGTGAGAGCCACCACCAAAATGAAGGGAAGCCATAGGGAGCTCATTTGGAGCCTGCTGGCTCCCGCTTTTGGGAAAAGCAAGGCTCTCGGTCACCTCCCTCCTCACCTGCTCAGACACAGCCCCCTCCAGCTGAATGAGCTGCCCAGCATCTCGGCCAGCCCACACCCAAAACTCACGTGCTGGCTTCTTCACATTCTGCACATGCAGAGTCTGGTTTTCCCACATCCCGCCCAAAACCTCCCTTAGGTCCTGCTGTATCTGGGGTGTCTCTGTAAGCCCCTACAGGACTGGGCCACCAAAGCCCAGGCCAACAGTGGTTGCATGTCTCATCCAAGCTTCTGCGTGCTATTTCCTCAGCAGGAGGGCAATGGAACATAATTTCTATACTTCAAAATAAATCTGGCAAAAGGCAAGCAAACCTTACTTCCTCTGTTTGATTTTTTGGTATCTTTGTCTGTAATCAACATATAACTTTTCAGCAGCATTTGCATTTCGCCTGTGAGAATGGAGCATAAAAGCAATCCAAAGCCCTAACTAAAGGAACCACAGGTTTCTGAGCAAAAACAAATAGCTCTCATTCCACTAAACCCCACAGCTACTGCAAAGCACTTGATACAATATTTAATACAAATGCCAGACTCCAGTCTCTGACTGTGTCAGGATAAAGAATCTACTCTAAAAAATAACCACCATGTATATCGCCCCACACATCAATATTAAGTGAAATGAAATAACAAAAGAAAATAATAATTTCCCAGCCACAACTCTTGTCAGAGTACAGCCGAAGAAAGTTATCAGACAGTATTTGACTAATACTCGCATTAATTTCATCGGGCCTACTTAAGACTGCTGTGAGACCGTTAATATACCACACCAGAGCCACATGCCAGGATAGAAAAAACTAAATTAGACCAAGACTGATACTTTGTAAGAAATGGAAATCTCTGGTCAGTCTAGGGAAGAACACTCTACCTCTCCCCATGAACGTATCACATACACACAGCAGGCACAGCAGGACCAGAGGAGTATTAACTTTAACTTTAAAACACCCACTTTTTATGCTGTCATTGGTGTTGGCGTGATACCACTATTCTGTTTGCTCAGCACAACTGCAGTGACCCTGCACACCCTGATGGGCTGTGAGGGGTGGCCAAACCACAGCAAAGGCCACCAGAGCTTGGTGCCAGCCCTCAACCCCCATCAAGCATCATTAAAACATATTTGCTTAGTCTCTCTTCAGCTGTGTGTGCACTACATCCAACTCATATTTTGTGGTAAGTTTGCACATACTAAATATGATATTTGCAGATTATTTAAGTTTTTACATACCCCTTAGAGCTGAAAAAATTAACACTTTGATTAATTAGCCATTTACTCATACACAATTATTTTCTAAAGTTAATGCATCATTTAAATTTATTCAGTAAAATAGCTTCTGGGGTATTTCTTCTCTGTTTATTATAATCTCTTAAGATCAAACAATCATTATTTGAACTGTGTGACTTTGATTATAACTGTCAAGGTAAATTACAGGGCACTCTACTCCTCCCTGGATTTGAAAAGTATGGGCACATTCCTGCACACAAGTCAAGTTTGGCACTCAGGACAGGCAACACAACCTTGGCATTTGCTCTCAGCAGACATTCAGCCAAATAAATTCAGACAAATGTTTGTGAAAAGAGAATAGGAAGGGCATGTCTGCAGCTTGAGTTAATTATGTTTAAACTGTGACTGGATATGTGCACAGAACACCTTTTTCCCTTCTGAGCCCCCTCTCCAACAGCAGCACACTGACAGTAAAGCACTATATGCACACTCCGAGAATTCCCATGGCACAGGAACAGTTATTAAAAGGCATCTTGTTCTTTGCTTAATTTATAAGGTGCTCTCTTTTCTACATGCCCTAAATAATCACTTGTTAATAGGTAATACAGCTGTACACCATAGCGGACACCGGTATTTCCATTGGGAGGCTGGGACGTGCCCTCCAACAGCACTGGCTCCCGTGCAGGCATTCCCTGACACTCCTGCTCTGACCAGCAGCGATACGTGCACACATATGCCTTGTAATCAGCACTCAGCACCAAGGGTGAAGCACAAGGGGGAAAACAACATCCAAGTGCTTTGTGCCAAGGAAGGCTCCCAAAACACGGATGAGCCTTCTCAGTCCAAACTATCTGCTGTCTTTCCACTGTACATCTAAAAAACTACCAACAAAAGCAGTTAGCTCTAGAGAAGTATTTAATTCCCAGCAATACATCTAAGTACTTTGCTATTGTTTTTCAATTAGGAAACATGCTACCAGGAACATTTAGTGCAAATTTTGAAGTAACCCTGCCTCATCAGCATGAGTCTCTCTGGGAATTTCACTTATTATGGTACAACTTTATCATGAACAGCAATTAGTTCTTTTTAAACACTGATTTGTCTGTACCACACCTTACCTTAAGACTTAGAAATAGCAACTTTAAAAAAAGTTTTTCCAGATTAATCATAAGACAGAATAACTTTACTTATAATATACTCATGCACATAACATACTCTGCCAGCTGATCCCAGCACACACAGAGCACACTGTCATGCGTCTGTCTAGACAGTGAGCTGTCTGAACCACACAAGCCCTCCTTTATTTCTGTCTCTCAAGTTTCCCATGGTGTGCAATAAACCTAAATAGTCTTAATTCTGACTGAAACAGACAAATAAATGCATATCCTAAAGGAGAGAGCACTTGATGACAGCTAACTAACTCCTACGTCAAAAATACATAGAGCACAGGGGATAACAGTCTGATCATTATTTCTTTGCTAATCATTGAAATGAAGTCTTCTCAGTGACTAGAAACCAAACTGAGACTGCTAAAACGGCCTGTATTTAAGTTCACTCAGATATATTCAAGGTCTTTCTCTGTAACACATACAATTTCAAAGTGCTACAGTTAACTCAGAGCAACTGACCCACTGCTTAAATTCAAATACACAACTTTGATTGTGGTAAATGTAAGTAATACACCACATAAGTTACTTAACTGAGTTGGAACACATTAAATCAAAGCATAGTTCAATGAACATTTATAGAGCACTGCGAATGCTGTGAAATAAATACTAGAAGCCCCTCCACGCTGGGGAAAGGCAATGCAGGGCATTCCAAAGGGGGCAGGAATTGTCATTACACCCACTGAAAACACTGCACCTGAAAGGAACTGACAAGTCCTTGAAAACATGGAGTGTTGCCTTTAAGAGAAGGCCCTTGCAGAGATTCCAATTTTTCCCACATGCCAAGTTACTGTGGAGAACAGCAGTTGAAAACATTTTTTCTGTAAAACTTAGCCTCTACTGCCACCTGCAGTTTCCACAAAAGGCACTCCCTGATTTAGTGTTCCCATTTCCAAGCAGAAGCTGCTGCACACCCCTGGGTACCAAACATCTCAAACCAGACAACAGTAAAGATCATGCTTTCCACAATTAATATATAACTGCTTTATGTTTGTTTAAGTGCAGGTCACATCCCGTTCTCATTCACACACCCAAGACCTATTAAAATACCACCAAACTCAGTGGAGATGCAGCCTAGAGAGACTTGCCAGGTTAAAGCTCTGGATTTGCAGCAGTTGCTGTCCCTTGTGTGAGTTAATTGTGCACATTCAAATATGCAAACCCTGATGGCTAACAGCATCTGTGTGCATTTCAGCTTCTTTCTCTGGCCTTACCAATCTGGCATGAATTTTGGCAGCGCTGTCATCTCTTCTGCTGCCCCCTGTTGCTTGCAGTTCTCTTCCAGAGGCAGCGAAATGCTGGCTCAAAACCACCTGTTGCAAATACATACATTTTAAAAATTGATAAGAAGAAACACTTTTTAGGAAGTAGACATTAATAAATATGTAAAGAGATCCATTCATTGCTTCAGGGGAGGCAATTTAATATCTAAGTGTGTGTGTGGGCTGCTGTGTGATACAATTTTCACTGACACACCAGGATAAAAGTGCCTCAGGGCAGCTCTGTGCTGGAGGACACAAGTGATGCCAGCAGCAGTCAATACCAGACCTACTACTTCTAACCCCCCCCCCACAGTTATGTTTTAGAGATCACTTAAGTATTTCTCTGTGGCAGGTTGACCGTGGCTAGCTGCCAAATGCTTGCCCACCCACTCTCTAACTCACCCTTCCTCAGCAAAGCAGGAGAGAAAACATGGTGAAAAAGCTGATGGCTGAAGACAGAAGCTGATACAGACAAGGAGATCCCCAACCAATTGCCACCTTAGGCACAACAGATACAACTTGGAGGAAACTCATGTTTTTCCTTACCAGTTAAATGAGATTTGGGCAGCAAGAAACAAAAGTAAATTACTCTCTCTTATATAACAAGTTGTTGCAACCACAACTGAACTAAAACCCTCTCAAGCTGTTTTTTATTAACCACATACTGGAAGCAGACAGCAAGTCTTCATAAATGTGTTCACAAATAAACACCCATTTTATGGTCACTTACTCTGTGTCCTTAAGTAATTTTCTTCCATCTTTTACTCAGCCCTTTCCTCGGTCATTAAGTGGCTTCACTGGAGTTTCTTCAAGGTTTTCATGCATTTTCCCATACTTTTTCCTCTCCCTCCACTGTTCTAGTGGGCTTTGGGCAAACATGATGTTTAGCTTGCTCCACCACTAAGCTAGTCCCAGAAACTAGAAGGCAAAGATCTCACCCAGAAGAGAGCAGCGAGCACCAGCCTACACACCTCAGCACCAAAGCTTGATAAAACCAGACAGCAGCTTCCCTGGGAGGGAAAGGGGACTGAACACTGTAAACAAGCAAGATTAAAAACACCAGTCCAGCTGTCACATGCATCATCCAAAGACCAAGCCACAAGCCTGGAACATGGAAGAAACTAGGGTGAGGCAGAGCAGGGGTTTCCTTCTCAAAATAGTAAACCAGAGCTCAAAGCTGAAGCACATTCTGAAACTTTCCTTTTTCTCCCCATTCCACGGCACGATCCTTTCACAACTTTTCACTGCACTGAATGCAATTAGGATATAGTGCGAAGCAGAACAAATCCACACTTTGGAAGATTTATTAATTATAACCCCAAAGAACTGCAGCCTGCTTGTGAAGGTGGCAGCTGCATCCCCTCTTTAGCAGAGGAGAGGCACTGCTGCCAGCACCGCTGGGCTGCCATCCCAACAAGATGGGACCAGCAGCTCGGGGGGATACAGAGGCCAGACAGGAAGATCCCTTCCGTCTAGAGCAATTTATTCCAGACTAGATAAACAGGCTCCTTGGATGGATTTTTAAAATTCATGGAGAAAAATTGTGGCTGTCTGAGGAGAATGTTTTTCTGTGGGGTTTTTAGCAAGAAAAAACCCTCCAAACGAAAACCATCTAATCCTGCTACACACACACCGATGCACGTGTATTAACATACATGGAAAATCTTAATGTTGTTAACATCTACAACTAATAAACCACCTGAATGCAAACAGCCATCCTTACATCTCAGTGGGGTAATATAAAGCGCCATGGCTCACACTCGGGCTGGGGAGAACCCCTCCTCCACATTACTGACAGAGAAGAAGAAATCACCAGACTCTTTTCTCAAAGCCAGCCAAATCTCCCCTCGGCTGTCCCAAAGCCAGAGGTCACCCTTGTCCCTGCCTAGTCCTGCTTTGATGTGTCCAGACGTGGGCTACAGCACTGGAAGAGGTCTGGAGGCCAAAGGGTCCTTTACATCGCTGTTCATTTGTCAAGAACAAAGTTTCAGTGATAGAATACTTGGGTAATAGGGATTAGGAGTTGTTTCTCTCGTGGTTCCATTAAAAGTCTATGCATTTTAATGCTTTTGCTCAAAGCCTTCAAGTTATAGTTCCATACTAATAAGCACAACAAGAAAACCCACCTTTCCACTTTTTAGCTGTGCTTTCCCCAAACTCACTCAAATTATCTTAAGCTTTTCTGTAACAAATGCAAGAGGAAGAGACTATCAACCACTCAAGCAGTAGCCTGAAGACACAGAAATACATTAGCTAATGGGCTGTTCACAACCTGCAATGGTCAATTAAATACAAAGAAAACACCATCCCAGTCATAGTACACCATCCCATCTTAATCCCATCAAGGCATAGGCAAACAAGCTCACCATAGTTGGCTTCCAGCCCCGCCGTTTTCTTAAAAGCCAGGTAAATTTTTCCCAAGCTCCTCTGAACCAAAAAGCTAACATTATTTAGGGCACAAGCTGATTAACTTCCAAGAACCCGCAAGTAAAAACCAGATACTTAGTCAGTATTATTTTGCTCTTTTCAACATGTTAGAGACAAGTATAAAAACTGCCTGAAAGGCACATGATAAAACTTCATTTCCATTGTCTCTTATTTCATTGTAGCTTGTTACTTACAAAAGACAAAGCAAAAAACTCAACTTTTTAATGCCATTTCCAGACCCTCAGAACAGAAATTATTCCTCTACTGACGACTAGGAACAAAGAACAGGAGTCCACCATGGCCAGGGGCAAGAGCAAAGTCTGCTCCACCCAAGGGCCACCTCTAAATAATCCTTGAAATGGGATGAAAGGCCTTTCCTCTTCCAAACAAAGAGATCTTGTCACGCTGGCACTCACCCAGCACAGCCACACTGCTCCTCATGACTTTATCTGACAGCTCAGATTGATTGTCCTTAAAGGACAGGAAAACTCAATACAAAATTCCACCTCAGTGCAGGACAAGAAAACTAAAAACAGTTCACTTCTCACAGTACACTCCAAGTATACGAAAACCCATGATAGTCATAAATCTATTACAGTTTAAATATTACCATTTTGTAGCGCTTTCTGGCACTAGATATCTGCATAAACTTCCATTAGAGCAGGAACTGTTCTCCCTTTCAGATGTATACCTCAGCACACAAGAACAATGAAAAAACACCTTTGTCAGTATAAAATAAACTAGAAGTTTAAAAAGCACCACTAAAAGTTATTCAAATATATTAGCTGATGCTCATTGGATTTCATTAATAACGATTAAACTAACCCTCACTGGTGACTAAAGAGGAAAGCATATGATTTCTTACCTGAGTTGACTGGTACTGCAACACATTTCTAGTTGTTTCCTGATACTACTGCCGTATTTCCAACTGGATGGTCTTGAAACCGAATGCCAAGGCAAGAAGGACTGAAGACGCTTCATTTTTTCCGTCTGCGTAGCCTTGACACGCGTGAATCACCGTCTGGGCAACAGACCGCTGCCGTGTGGGCCCCGGCCGCCATCTTGTGCGCCCCCGGGGCCCCGGCCGCCATCTTGTGCGCCCCCGGGGCACGCCAAGGGCCCGGGCCGGGGCAGCTGCCTCTCGCCCTTTGTGACACAGATGGGAAAGAGGAGGGACCTGTGGTAATTCCTGCACCTCCCTTGCTCAGTTCAGCGATTCCACGTTCCTTTAGGGCACTGGCGTCTAGGGGTGGAGGTGCCTGCCCATCACCTGCCCCTGCCCATAGCTGAGTCACAAGCTGCCACTGCACAGCCCGCTCTCCCTGTGAGGGAAGCGCAGCAAGCGCTACAGCCCCGGCTCGCAGATGGTGCCCAAAGGCTGCCGGCGCTCCGGGACACTCCGCTTCCCTCACCAAATTCCTGAGGGGCTGCTTCTGCCACCCACCTGCAGCTCCCGACAGACACTGACCACGCGGCACCAAAACCCAGAGCGATGTAAGTAGCAAAGAACCACCAGCTGCTGCCAACCCACACAAGACTTAAGACCATTAGTTTAAAAACACAGTAAGCTGTCAATAGTTATGTCTTAATGGGTAAGAATAAGGCAGTTTCTTTCTAACAGCAGACTTACAAAACCTTACAAAACAGTTTAAATACCACGTCTATCTTGCATGCTGCATACCATAAACCCACTATGTGTAATTACATATAATTAGTTGCATGTTTGTAAACTCAATAGCTTAATCATGTTTAATTAACCAGACTGTAATAGGAACATTTGATAGTTAAATCTTGTCTTGCTAAACTAATGAACACCTGTAACACACAATTAGTCTCACCATCAATAAATTAACTAAAATCTGCCATTAGTAATTATTTTCCTTCCTGGTAGACCACTAGGATTAGCAATAATAGCCAAATCAGATCCTTAGCAATTTGTTAAGACCACAACTGCAGGAGCCCTCCTGCTGATACTCTTACTTTTCTCTGATACATTCTTCAGCGGAGATTACCAGATGTTGCATAGGTCGTTGTTTTTCCTTTGTTTGTTTCCAAACTAAATTCTTCCCTGTGTTTGGATGCTTTTGCTTTTGTTCGGGTTTTTTTTGGTTTTGTTTTGTTTTTTGGTTTGGTTTGGTTGGGGGTTTTCTTGGTTGTTTGGTTTTTTTGTTGTTGTTGTTGTGGGTTTTTTTTGTTTTTTGGGTTTTTGTTTTGTTTTGGAGTGTTGTTGTTGTTGTTGTTTTGTTTTGTTTTGGGGGTTTTTCGGGGGGAGGCAGGGCAGAGAGGTGTGGCCTGGTAGCTTTTAAGAACTACCAGGTGTGATGTACCAGGTTATCTCCAGGTGATGAGCTGGGAGAACGGATCATTCCCTCACTTTGACCCCACCCAGAGGCCATGGCTGCTGGTTTATCAGCACAAGTGAAAAGTGTGCACAAGCTGAGGGACTAACTTCGCACAGGCACTTGGAGCCACCAGCTTGCCTGTCTCAAGGCGCACAGACAGATATAATAGTGACAGGCCTTGGAAAAGTGACCACTCAGAAAAATAACTGGTACATTTTTCAGCAAATTATAAACCAGCCAGTACAAAATACATAGCATTAACTGCAGAGTGTATCTGTAGGTCAAGCACTCCTATTCACTGTCATTACTTTCCATCACTGACATCTGCTGTGGAACCAAGAGGTGCCAATCAAAAAGATAAAAAGGAAATGAACACAATGCAATGACAGACTGCTGAACTCTCATACCATAGCCTTGAAATCATGGGATCAGGCAGCTTTAAAAAAGGACTAGGCATCTGTACAAACAATACTGTTGTAAGGTTTTAAAAAATGGTTTGAAGCAGATGCCACAACTCTGGAGCTGCAGCAGAAGGCTGGGAGAGGGAGCTGAGTTGTAACATAGCTGCTGCCAGGCTCCTTGCATCAACATTCAGAGCTAGCTCTCACTGAATATTGACACCAGCACTTACAAATCTGACCAATCACCAGATACATAATGGTGAAAAGAAAGAGCAATTTCTTTCAAGCTGGATATAATATATGGAGCAGCTTCATTTCGTGTACAGAGGTTCTAGTTTCCTTAGCTGAGCTAGAAATAGAAATTGCAGTCCCTTTTTTTTCCTTCTCACATTGGTATGCAGGAATGAGAATTCAATCAGGCCCTGTATCACTACGGATGGGATAGTAGCGAAAAAGGTGCAGGGAGGTATAAAATTTGGTGAGTGAGGCTGTGACAAAGGCATGAGCTGCTGCAAATGGAGAATCCCTTTGAGTTTAAAAAAACCTGCATACTCACCGGTTTTTCCCAGAGCCTTTCACTATGATGTTGGCAGTACTGCTTCCTAGCAGACAAACAGCAGTAGGGGAATTTTCAGCCCAAGTTACTGAAGTTGCTGAAAAAGTTACTTGCAGGCAGCCAGGCTATTCAGCCTTTCTGTTACTGGCATGACAAGCTTGCTATTCCATTCCTAAGCATTGTTTCACACACTCTTTTCCAAGATGAAAAACCATAAGCTATATACTTTCAAGAGTCTTTGGACACTGTGTTGTCCCACCCTGTCAAACTGTCAAACTATGGCAGGCAGAGCCATACTGTGCTTTCTAAAGCTATCAAAATTGTTGCACCATCTTTGTCTTCTGGTTTATTCATCCCAATACCACCTGGTTTCCTAAACCAGAAGACTACTCAGGGTGTACCAAGTATAGAAAGAACTGTCACTGCCCGATATCGAGAGTTAAAAGGAGCCTGACATAATTCAGGATCATTACACACATATGCAGGAGTGGGAAACAGCTTAATTCCCAAATCTCCTCTGGTACTCTTCAACCACATTCTTTTTCTCTCACAAATATCTGCAGCTACTGTGACCTACTAGTCTTGGTGCAAAGCAAGAGGGCTACTACAAGATCATCCCAGATTTATATGTGGTTGGCCTGTAGCAGTGCATCTGCCCACTATTTTCACAGATTTAACTCTAATGAAAGGATTACGTTTCCCAAAACCATCTCTAGGAAATTTTACATCTCCTGTAGCAACTGATACAACAAAAGATAACCTTTCCAGGGAACTGCTGGTAACTCACTGATTAGAAAGTTAGATCTCTTGCATGCTGTAATGCATGATAGTTATGTGCCCCAAGAGAAATAAAAACTGAATGGGAGAACTAGCTGCTTACAGATAGTAATGTGAAAAGTTTGCCTCCTCCTTTCTATGCTGCTTAGCTGCAAGAGCATTAGTCAACTGAGGAAAGGATTATTTGTACTTCAGTCAGATTTAAAAGGATAATGACTAAATATGACTCTACAGCCTTCACTTCATGCGATAACTAAGTGCTCCAACAAGGGAAGAAACAACTCTGATGAAACACCAAATGGGATAAAGAAAAGGATCACTGAGATGAGCTTGACATGGATATTGGGCAGTGTTTGCTTTCCAGAAAAAGCAACTCAAGCTCTGCCTTTATACCTGAGCTGTTTTTTACCAAGGTGTGGGGGTGTGTATCATTGATGACAAAAGAAAGCAGAGGATATATTTGCCAGCTGGGACATGGCAGATTCAGCTGAACCCCTGTTGTTTCTCCATGCTGAGTCAGTACCAGGAGGGCTGTGGAATGAGAGACTCTGAGACAAAGGAAAATATGAAATGAACTGCAGGAGCAATAGAAACTGGGGCTTAAGCAAACCTAACCAAGAATCAAAGGATAAATATTGCCTAATGACAGGCAAATGACATTAAAAAGTAGGTGGCATAAATGAATGTTGAAGCTTCACCTCTGCTCAGCAGCCAAGTCAGAAAAAAACCAACCCAGCACACCTAAGGGAAAAGGACAGCAATATTAGAGATGAAACACAGCAAGTGGAAAAGCTGGAATCAGTTCTGACTTCCTTTCTGGACAATCTGTGCAGCTCTTTTTTTT
>VWZS01005166.1:17883-34773 GCA_013397075.1 Rhabdornis inornatus | reverse complement strand
TGAGCACGTGGTAGACCATCACACGCTCCCAGTGTGCTGCTCTTTTTCCTTATTCAGTCCTTTGTTGTATTTGTTAAGGTTTAATAAACCTTTGAAAATTTTAAAGTGAGTGGTCGTTTCTCACACTTGGTAAATGATAGCTGCAGAAGCAGAGTTGCATCCAATTAAGACCAATGTGAAACTCCCAGTAGTTCAGCAAGCTGGCAGCAATTTTCCAAACCTCACATCAGTCTGCACCTACCAGCAAATTTACCCATTATCTCAATAAGAGGAAAATAGTGCACTCTGGTGGCACAAACCCTGGTCCTAATCTCAACTCTGCCACCAATTCACTGACACAAGTCACTTAACCTCATTGCTTTCACCACTCCCACCACTGAGCTGATGCTAAAGCTCATCATCAACCCAAGCAATCTGGTAGGGCAGATATGTTGGTGTAGCTCTTGGGAAATAAAAACTGCTGCAGTTACCAATACACAGGATATCAGATTCATAATAGTCAATGAGACATGCACATACTGTTTCAGAAGTGTGCATCTCCACTTGGCATGATAAAGCACAAGGCAAAAGAACTGGTTTTTCTTATATTTTAAGAAGATATGGTATGCCATAAGAAAGATCTTCACTTTAGCCGCTACTTCAGAGTACCCTGTTGAACCAAGGTCTTAAATGCTGTTGTCTGAAGATCAGACCTGAACCCATCTCTGTTTTCCCAATGTTAAGGCCCAGCTTTGGCTCTCAATACTTTATCACTGCAGAATTTGGGTGTTTCTTTTGGATTCTATGTAAACATGACACTGAGTTTTGGTTCAAGCATTAAGTCAGAGGTATAGCTACAAAGCGATACAAACAAATTACATATTATCAGTATTAAACTTGAACAGACTGCATACATAAAATCTGGAATGGATATTGCAAGTAAGGTGTTATACATTAACTATTTATAATGGAAATAATATAAAGCCACACTCCCTTAAAGTCCAAAACTGATTCAGTATTCTTGTATTTCAATAAAAGTGTGTTGTAGGAAGCAGTATCACATGAAAATTAGGTGGTAAAAAAGAAATATATACATAGCTATTAGTCCAAAATATTTAATCTCAAAATGTTTTTAAGAAACTCTTCAATCTACTGGAAATGAAGAGGAAAATCTAATTTTTTCCATTTGTTTATGCTGTGCATTTCAGAGCAGGTTGTGCAGTCAGTATCACTGTTTGGATTTCGTTCAGCTACAGAAATTTGATACTCTACCCAGAAGAAGTCATAGACACAGACTCTTGATTTTTGCAAGATAATGTTAATCAGTTAAAGTAGTTAAAGAGGCAGTAAGCTGTAAAGTGCACAGACATGAAGGGGGGAAGGACAAAGAAGCCCAGGCATACTTGACACTCTTGCTCTTGGCTCCACTCAACACTTATACAGAGAAGGGGAAGGGAATTGCCCCTTGAATCATGAGCTCCTCCCTCTGACTTTCCCTTTGATTTTTAAGTAATCATAGCATGCTCCCGTGAGTGCCCTCTCTCAAGAAAGAAGTATTGTTAAAACTTATCCATCTCTATTTCAGGTTAATTTCCAGTAAAGAAGAGATGCATTGGTGGTCTTATGGAAATGGTATAGGATATATCTTTTTTTAATATCACTTTCCTATGAAGTATATATCAAAGTCTCTCATCTATGACCTGAGGAAAAGTGTAACACTTGAACACTCAAAAAGGGCCTGATCCTACTCCTTCCTGCTCTCAGTAAGTAGCTGAATTGGGTCTGGTTGAGCTGGAGTTCATTTTCCCATAGCAGCCCTCCCAGTGCTGTGCTTTGCATTGATAGCCAGAAAGGTGTTGATAACACACCAGTGTTTTGGTTACTGCTGACCAGTGCTGGCACAGCATCAGTGCTGTCTCTCCAACATTCTGTCCCAACAATAGGATGGGAGTGGGCAAGATCCTTGGAGGGCATACAAGTAGGCCAGCTGATCCAAATTAACCAAAGGGATATGACATGAGTTCAGATATAAAAGCTAAGGGAATGAGGAGGAAAGGGGTTATTTGCTATTTACAATGTTTGCCTTCCAGAGCAATCGCTATGCGTGCTGAAGTCCTGCTTCCCAGGAAGTGTCCAGACATTGCTTGCTGATGGGAAATAGGGGATAAATTTATTTTTTCCCTTTGTGTGCATGCAACCTTTCACTTTAGCAAACTGCCTTATCTCAATGTACTAGTAAAAGCCCCCCCTCTCATGGCCATCACTGATGATGACTGAGGGGGACTGGAGGACTCTTCCCCAGCAGAACTTCTGCTTACAGCTAAGATGGGAAATGAGGAGGTAAATGAGGAGGTAGAATTTTTAGTAGATACAGGAGCTAGTTACTCTGTGCTACATGCAGTAAAAGGAAACTCGAGTAATGATTCTATAATAATTGTTGGTGCAACAGGGAATCATGAAACTCAGCCATTTTTTCAAACCCATTGATTTTAAATTAGGAAAACAATGGATGACTCACCAGTTTTTGTATCCACCCAATTCGCCAAAGCCTCTCCTTGGGAGAGATTTATTGGAAAAACTAAATGCTGAAATCAAATTTAAAAATGGAAAAATAAAGGTTATTATTCCAGAACCTAATTATGTGGAAGCCTCTATTTTTGCACTACAGTCTCTGAAATTTGACTTGATCCATCTGCCAGTATCACTTGAGGATGCAGGAATTCTGATAGTCTGGGCTAGATAGGTGCCCAGGAGATCCAAAAGAACAGAGTCTGTATTATTTCAATTAAATTGAAACCCGGAGCAGGACCAGTAAGGCAAAAGCAATACCCTTTGAAAATAGAAAGTCGTAAGAGGTTATTATCCCTTGTGGAAAAATTTATAAAATATGGCCTATTTAAGGAATGCAAATCCAAACTTAATAAACCTATTTTGGTAGTTAAGAAGGCAAATGGAAAGGATTACTGGCTGGTACAGGACCTTAGTGCCATAAATAAGATAAAACAAAACCTTATACATTGCTAACAAGCTTGAGTGAAAAATTAAAATGGTTCACAGTATTAGATTTGAAAGATGCATTTTTCTGTATCCCTTTGAGTACTGAAAGTCAACAACTTTTTGCTTTTGAATGGGAAAATCCAAACACAGGGAGAACCCAACTGACTTGGACAGTTGTACCTCAGGGGTTTAAAAAACAGTCCCAGCAAATTCAGAAATCAATTGGCAAAAGAACTGGAGGAATAGAAAAATCAGAACCTTATTGGAATCTTGTTACAGTATGTAGATTACATTCTCATAGCCACTGAAACTGAACAGCAATGTTGGGATCAGACATTGTTGAATTTTCTGGGACTAAGTTAATATAGAGTATCCAAAGACACAGCACAAATAGTCCAGACCACAGTAACCTACTTGGGATTCAAAATCCTCCAAGGCAAAGGAGGTTGGGACAGGAACAAAAAGAAGCAATTTGTCAACTCCCACAGCCACAAACAGTAAGAGAGTTGTGTGCCTTTCTCAGGATGATACACAGGTGTTGCCTGTGGATCAGCAATTACGAGCTGCTGGTAAAGCCACTGTATGAGCTCTTGAAGAAAGCTCACAAGGACTTTATAGTCTAGACTGATGATCCATGGGCTGCCTTTTTATAACTCAAGCGAGCCTTTATGTGGGCCCCTGCTTTGGGGCTCCCAGATCCCATGCGCCCGTTTGAATGATTTACTGATGAAAGACCAAGCATAGCACTGGGAGTGCTGTCACAGCTCCTTGGGGACTGGAGGATGGCTGTGGCCTCCTTTTCAAAGCAACTAGATATTGTCAGCCAAGGCTGGCCTAGTTGTCTGAGGGCAGTAGCAGCTACTGTTCTCTTGATCCAGGAAGCTCAAAAACTGACTTTGGGACAAATCATTGTTGTTTATGTATCACATATGGTGTAGTCAGTACTTGAGCAAAAAGAGGGCCACTGGCTATCTCCTAGCCAGATGCTAAAATATCAGGTAGTATTGCTGGAGCAAGATGATGTGACACTCAAAACGACTTCTATCATTGTTAACCCTGCCATGTTCTTATCTGCCCAACAAGTAGAAAGAACCCCAGAGCATGATTGCTTACAGACTATAGAAGTGTGTTCCAGCAGACCTTACTTAGGAGACTGACCCTTGGAAAGACCTGATTGGGAATTGTTTACGAATGGGAGCAGCTTTGTCTGAAATGGAAAACAATTATGTGGATATGCAGTGACTACACACCATGACATAAACGAATGGGGGCACTCCCGTCCAATGTTTTGGCCCAGAAAACAGAACTAATTGCACTCACTTGAGAATTGGAACTGAGTAAAGGAAAAAGAGTTAACTGATTCAAAATACACTTTTGGACTGGTACATGCATACATGGGGCCATCTGGAAAGGAGGCCTTTTGACATCTCAAGGCACATCAATCAAAAATGGAAAACAAATCTTGGATTTACTTGAAAGTATCCAGAAATCAGTAGAAGTTGCCATCATGCATTACAGAGCACACCAAGTGGGTAAGACCAAACTGGAATTGGGGAATCATTTAGCCAATAAGGCTGCCAAAGAAGCTGCAGAGAAAGGCATGTTAGAAAACAAAGTTTTATCTTTAATACCCCTGCCAGAGATGCCTCTCCCGGTAGAAAAAACAGAGTAAAGTGCTAAGGACTGTCAATTATTTGAAACCTTAGAAGCAAAATTTGATCCGAAAGGCTGGGCAGTTACCCCAACCAGGCAAATAGTAGTCCCTGAACAGGTCTTGTGTGAAATAGTGGATCACGAACACAAAGCCACTCACTGAAATACTGAAAAACTTTTCAGACATTTGCAAAAATCTATAATTGGGTCTAAAATGGCTCAGATTGTACAATCAAGAATCCAACTATGTATAGTTTGCAAAAGAAACAACCCTAACACAGCTAACAAAGTAGTACTAGGAGCCATAAAATCTGGAAATGTTCTGGGTGAATACTGCCAGATTGATTTTACTGAATTGCCCAGAAAAGGGGGATAAAAATCCCTCCTAGTTCTGGTGGACACCTTTTTTGGGTGGCCAGATGTCTTCCCTTGTAACACCAACCAGGCTAAGGAAGTGACTAAAATACTGTTGAATCAAATAATACTTACATTCGGGGTACCTTTAGGAACATCATCTGACAGAGGTTCCCACTTTATTGCAGAAGTGGTACAACAGGTTAGGAATGCCTTGGGAATAGCTTGGGGTCTTTGTATTTCTTATAGCCCCCAAGCTAGTGGCAAAGTAGAGCAAATGAATTATACAATTAAATTGCAATTGGGTAAAATATGTCAGGAAATCTCCTTGACATGGGTCCAAGCCTTACCTATTGCTCTACTTCAAATTAGAATTCAGCCACAGGGCACCAGCAAAATAAGCGCCTATGAGCCGCTATATGGTCGACCCTACCAAGTACCACACATTCCAGGAAACACACACATAAAAGGAGGGGTCAATTTGAATAATTGCCTCATTTCTCTTAGTAAAACTTTACAGGATTTGCAGCAAGCAGTGGTGATCTCCAGACCAACGTGACTGGACACATCAGCGCATGAGTTCCAACTAGGAGATTGGGTCTACTTGAAAGACTGGGGCACTGCTCTGCTCCAGCCAAAGTGGAAGAGACCTTTCCAAGTATTATTGACAACTTTTACTACACTGAAACTGGACAGAGTAAAATCATGAATACATTATTCCAGAATTAAAAGGGATGAAGCCCCTTGGTTAATCAAACAGTTGTCCGAGAAAAAGCAAGATGCCCAAGTCTTGTTTTGCTATCCTGACAACAATTAATTCAGCCTTGATTTGGGAGAAAAAATTCCATCTAGATTTATTGATGCTGTTTTGGTTTTTGCCTTTTTTTCTTTTATATGTTCTCCGTATTCTTCACACATATATTTGTAGCTCTGTAGCCTATTGTACTAGTGGCTAATTTTCCCAGTAATTTTCCATGGCCTTTCCCTAGGCAGACAGACAAAACAAATTCCAGAGCTCCAAGCCTTGGAGGGATACAAGGCCCCAGTGCTATCTTAGTTCTTCCCAGCTACCAAGGTTAAGAACAACTCTTCAAGATAGATTTTCATGGGCAAAGTACAGCTAGTGCCAAGGGGGGGCTCCAGAGAAGGGGCTTGACCTGGAGGAGAATTGTATCACCACTTGTCCTCCTAATTGGTGCTTTTTATCAATTATGCTAATTTCCTAAAACCTATAAAAATGTACTCACCCCTGGGGGAGTGGGCTTTTGTGGACATCTTTCCATAACTGCCCCTGAAGGCCTTAAATAAAAATGCACTTTTATATTGCCTCCTTACTAAAATTATCTCAAGTTTCATTTCCAGGTTGGGAAAAAGGCAACCATATTACTAAATGTGATCCAAGTGTCGCACAAAAATGGGAGAAATTAATACTCGTAGAACAGAAGAGTGTAGGCTTGGGAGAAGTAGATAAAGGATGTAACTTAGGCAAACAGAAGTCATGCAATATGCAAGCAGGATGCCAGCTCTGCTCTGCAAGGCTGACAAAACAGCAGTTATATAAAACAATGATATTTTGCTTATTCAAAAGTAAGGGTTGAGGAATAGCCACCTAGAAAGAACACTGGACATTGAAGACCACCAAAGACCCCAAAGAACCATATAAGGACTTCTGATAAGGAGTAAGACTATGTATAATAAAGTAATACATATACATCAAGAAAGCAGGGATAGCTAATGAATATGTAATCAGTGTGTGTGATAAAAACTCTGTTTACCTGATGCTCGGGGCACTCAGAGGAAGGATCTTCTGAGTGACCAGCATGCTGCAATAAAGAATACCTGCTTTCTAATACTCGAAATTGTGTTAGAAAGTTTCTATCTGGCCGATTTTGGTATAAAAACATCAGGACATCTAGGAAGAGATACAACATAGAGATGGACTTGTGATCAAGGGATGGACCTGACCATGGGGGCTATCACACAGGTTATTCATGAATGTGAAATGTGCTGCAAAATTAAGGGAGCTATGCAAGCGAAATCTCCCTGGAATAGAGGGCAGTGGATGGGTTTCTGATATGGTGAGGCCTGGCAAATTGACTACATTGGACCACTGCCATGAACACGCCATGGCAAGAGCTGCATACTCACCATGCACCTACTGGTTGGCTGGATACATATCCAGTTATTACCCAGTTAAACCATGCTACTGCTCAAAACACCATCTTAGGCCTTAAGAGACACATTTTGTGGTGACATGGTACCCCAGAGAGAAGAGTCAGACAATGGGACTCATTTTCAAAATAACCTTAAAAACTCTTGGGCAAAAAACATGGCGTTGAGTGCATATATCACATCCCTTATCACCCACAAGCCTCTGGAAAGAGTGGGAGGTATAATGGACTGCTGAAGACTATGTTAAGAGCATTAGGCAATGGGGCATGGAAGCATTGGGATGCAAATTTAGCAGAAGCCACTTGGCTGCTTAACACCAGAGGATCTGCTAACCGCCCTGGTCCAGCCCAAAGAAATCCCCTATATACTGTGGGAGAAGATAAGGTCCCCATACTACACATAGGGAAGTGGCTGGAGAAGTCAGTGTGGATTTCTCCTCCCATGGGAAAAGGCAAACCCATTTGTTGGATTGTCTTTGTCCAAGGATCAGGGTGTACTTGGTGGGTAATGCAGAAGGATGGGGAGACCCAGTGTGTGCTTTGAGAAGATTTAACCTTGCAGGAAAATAATCTGTGATGTGAGATGTATGTTGCACAAAGTAAAGTAGCAGAAATGACATGAACTGAGAAAGAGTGAATTTAGTGAGGAGCAAGGAGTGCAACAATGACCTGAGCCAGGCCAGTGTCAGTGCCCAATGACTGAGTATGCTGTTTCTCCTGTCCTGTCTCTCCAATATTCTCCCCTACCCCATCAATAGGCTGGGAGCAGGCAAGATCCTGGGAGGGAACACAACTAGGCCAGCTGACCCAAACTAACCAAAGGGATATTCCATACCATATGATGTCTGCTTCCTAGGAAGTAGCCTATTATGGTGCATCCACCCCCTTTTTCAGGCCTCACTGTGATCTGAGAAATGATTGTTAGGCCTCGGCCTTGACAAACAGCACCTGAGCTCAGCTCCTCGAGCTTATCAGAAACACTGTCTGCTCCCAGGAACTGCTGCTGTCTAATGATGAGCTCCTGTTTTCTTTATGAACAGCCTTGGACCCTATTTTTCTTGCCTGAACCGCATAACATCCTTGTTCTCACACTTTCAAAGAAAGTGTCCAGGCTCGAAGTGTGGCCAGAATGAAATACTGTTCTGGCTAAAGCCCACTCTCTTGCAGCCCTATCAACAGCAGTCCAAAATGAGACCCTTTGAGCTCTTCCGGACCACAGTGGGCTGTGACCAGCAACCTCCCTCTGAGTGGGACACCTCTCAGAGCCAGTGAACTCTCAACTTTGCTGAACTCGGAGGATTGCTGAACCACGAGTCCTAGGCCAACACTCCCACTCCTTAAGGCTCAACCCTTTGCCTGTTGTTGATGCAAAAGCATCTGAAGTGAGTATCTCACTATCTTTGAGTGGAATTTTTCTCAGGTACCTTGCACTGGCCCCTTATGTCTGTGTGCATACATGAGTGCATATGCTATAGCAAATATGGGAGAAATGCTGCTCTCTTATATGTTGTTAGGGTAACAGGTGTTGGTGTAAGGAAAGAGTTAAACAGAGAACAACAGCAGCAGGGCCAGGAGTGACAGCATCTCTCTGACAAAGTGTGTACCTGAGACAGAACTGGAAGAACAAGTTTCTACTTCTACTTCAACATAGAACTGTACACTCTTACCTTTCCTTTGCCATGGCTTTGGAGAGAACAATGGACAATGTCAAGAGCACAGATTTATTGCAAGACTGTGATTATGTCTCTAAGCTGTAACCAAAAAAAAAGCTCTTAGGAGTAAAGATATATATACTGATGCTTCTGAATAAAATCTCAGATTCACTCTCTCTCTGCTAGTGGGTCTCGTCCCTCCATGTATCATAAGATGTTTAAGTACCTTAGATATCTAAGTAAGTTAGGCCTGTAAGTAAGTTTAATATAGGTTAAATGATGTTAAGTGTTATTCCTTTGTTAAATTGTTATGGTTAAGTTATAGGTTAAGGTATAAGTTAAGTACTGTTAAGTTTGAGTGCTGTTACGGTTTTAGGTCATATTCCTTTTTATCCTTGCCCTTTCTATCCTTTGTCACATGCACCTAAACACACACACACCCCCACACACACTACTCCTGCCCCAGATAGTTCTTGGCTCATTTCTGTTTTGATTGACTGGATTTTGTTGTTTTGGGGTTATTTTTCTTTTTTCCTTAGTGTGCTTTAACTGTCTGGTAAGTAGTAGAGTGAACCTTGCCAATGAACTTTGTCATGCTGTCACTTAGTATTAAATCCGGTTTCTACTGATATCCTTGCCAGTGATTTTTAGAGCAATCTTAAACACTCGTTCGTAACAATTTGGCCTAGTTGTGGCAGGATGGTAAGTAATAAGTCCGAGCCCTAAGGTCTCAGACAAATGGGCTCAGGATAACTGGTATGATTAGAAAGCTGTGGAGGAAATCTGCAAGTTGCTAGGGGCCGTATAAAGGCTAGGAAAAAGAAAGTGATTATGTGCAAAATGTTAGATACCTGTCTGGAAGCTGCCTGCCACTACAGAAAAGATAGTATTAAAGAGAAACAAGAACTGAAACCTAAAGTGGAAACTAGGAAAACAAATTATTGTTGTCCTTGCAAATAGAACAGATGAGACTGTTACAGGAGGAACAGAAAGAGAAACAAAAGCTGGGAGAAAAAGTTGAGCTGATGCTTATGCAGGTTCCAAAACCTGACATTGTGCAAATTGGAAAATTAATTGCATCTCCTGAAGATTGGGATGGTAACATAGGGGGTGATCCCAGTGATAATGAACTAGGGGAAGATGATTTTTTACCTCCTTACGATTCTGTGTATGAAGCCAGACCCGTTATAAAAACTGAGATAACCACTGGACTTTGGGGTGGACAGGGAAATCATACCGAAAAAACAACCCCGTATGATCCAATTCAGATGGCTAATTTACAAGAACACTATGTCTGTAAGCCAGGTGAAACTGAATATTTGTAGCATTTGTTTAACTGGAGGAGACCGAATCCTACAGAACAGTGAAGAGACCAATGGGTTCTGGGGTCCTGATGTTATGTTGTCTTCTGGTCCTCTTCTCCCAAATGATCCCCATTAAATAGCAAGCAGGGTGGCATACTGGGCTGGCAGAATGGATGTGCAGGAGAGAGGAGAGCCTCTAGTAATATCTATTGATTCTTTGTCTGAGCTCCCCGCTCTACTACAAAAGCTGCCTGTGTCCAAGCCATGCATGAGCATCAATCTATTCATGCTCCTATAACTGCAGCCGTGGCCTTTAGTATGTTAAAGCCACTAATTAAGGGGGCCCCTGCCTTACTAAAACCCTACCTTATTGCAAAAAGATGAAGAGATGCAGCCTTTAATGCACAATTGGTTAGAGGTGTGGCAGCAGCCTTAAACCCTAGGGAAATCCCCACCTGGGCAGCACTAATGCATATCATAAATCATGTTCAAGAGATGGGATGGAATGATCTCCCCAGTGATACCAAACACTGGCTGTAATGTCAGACAAACTAACTATTCATGGGAACCAGGACTTACAGATCATCCACCTAAAAATCAGAGGTGTAAAGAGTTATATAATCAAGCATTGTCACTAGGTAGTCCAAAAGCTGCACTTCAGAGACAGTCTATTATAGCACTATCCAGAGCCTAATTAATGCATTTCTGAGATGACATGACAAATATGAGGGAGAAAATATTCTAAACACACAGACACCAACACTGGAATGACCATCAACTCCCGGGAAGAATAGTACCCCTTTTTCTTCCTGAAATTGGGACTCAAAAAACAAATAAAATCCGGATGGCATCTGGGCCTGCCAGTCCAGCAAGTAGAAGCTTATCAATGGATAGATAACAATAGCCCATATATTCTGCTTCCAGTTGGTCCCCTTTGTCAATTAACCAAATTTCTAATAGATACAGGAGCACAATTTCAATATTAACACAGCATGATGCCAAAAAGCTGGGTGTGCAAGTTGGATGGCAAAGAGTAAAAATCACTGGAGTAAACAGAGCAAGTGCTGTGTGTAAAACTGCTAAGGTTTATTTATGGCTACTGGGGAAGAAACGCATATCTTCTACTCACTTTGTAATTAAAGATCACAATGAAAATATTCTGGGCTTTGATGTTGTTGTGGTTTGACACTGGCCCAACACCAGGCACCCATGAGAGTCACTTGCTCACCCTCCCCTGCCACAGCTGGGCAGAGGAGGGGAAAAAACAGCGAACACTTTATGAGTGGGATAGGGACCGGGAGAAATATTTCAGGGGCAAAACAGGCTCAACTTAAGTTGCAAAGTGAATTTATTACTAACAGAATCAGAAGAGGACAATGAGGAGTAAAATAAGCCCTTAAAACACCTTTCTCCCTCCAGCCCCTCCCTCCTTCCCACTGACAGTGCAGGGAGACAGGGCATGGGGGCTTTGGTAAGTTCATGACCGAGATTTTCTTTCACTGCTCAGGAAGTCCTTCCCCTGTGAGACCATGGGGTCCCTCCCACAGGAGACAGTTCTCCATTAACTTCTCCAGCGTGGGTCCACTCTCATGAGCAGCAGCCATACTGCACCTGCTGCAACGTGAACTTCTGCCATGGGCAGACAGCCCTCCCAAAACTGCTGTGGTGTGGGTCTCTCCACAGGGTGCAGTCCTCCAAGGACAGGCTGCTCCAGCCTGGAAGCAGGGGCCCCCTCTCTTCAACGGGTCTTCCACTGAATCACAGCCTCCTCCAGGCATCCAACCACTCTGGCATGGGCACCTCCTCCACAGGCTGTAGGTGGATCTCTGCATTCCCTGTGGACCCATGGACTGCAGGGGGACAGCCTGCTTCACCATGGTCTGCAGAGGAATCCCAGCTGCGGGGCCTGGAGCACATCTTCCCCCTCCTTCTCCACTGACCTTGGTGTCACCATATAGTATTCCCTCACACTGATAAAGTGGGTCTGATAAGAGGAGGACTACCCCCTAATAAAAGTAAAGATTAACTACCTGAAGTATCTCAAACCAGCTGAAGCTGGCTTTGTAGTCTAGAGAAATGCCAAAGACCCAAAGAGCATACGTGAAGAACAGAGGTAAAAAGTTCAGCGCAAAGAAGAGGAGCTTACTTCATCTGAAACCCCCGGCCCATGACCACCAGAAGCCACTGCGTGGATGCGCCTAGGAAGAGCCAAAGGCAGGGACTATAGAAATTATTTCCTAGAACTCATTATAATAAAACCCGTCTTTTCGGGGAAAGGTCATGAGTATGTATAAGCTGTGTCACAATTATCTTGAATATGTAACATCTTTATGCTTAAAGGCACAGTAAATCACCACAGTGAGTGCGCACATTTGTGGTGGAGATCCCCTATGCACTCAGCACTAAATAAAACATAACTACTTTACAATCTCACTGGTTATAGAATCTTTACCCCACATGTCAGTTGGTGAGCCAGGCAGGAGGCTCTCTGCTCGGCTGCATGATCAACTGTGGAGCAGACATCCTAGGCATGCCCAGAGCACTTTCTCAGAGAAACTCCTCTCCCAGCCACTCACCGTGGGAGCAGAGAACGATTTTCTGTAGCTGCAGGCAAATGGTATGTTCAACAAAGGAGGGAGCCAGTAAGTCATAGGGGACAGCTGCGCTTGGCTGGGGCCGCTAATAAACCGCCCAGAGACATCTGGCATATGGCATAGTCCCTGTATAGGAGGAGGGTACCCTGTATGTTAGTCAGATTTGCTGACCGATAGGACGGCCACTAGTGATCTTGGGGGTAGATCGAGCAAATCTGGAGTCACCGCTGCATCCCAGCATTGGGAGCCAAGATGGACCTGGTAATGACTGTATAAGCAGCAGGAGAAGGGTAAGCAGACCCTTTTAAACAATTACTTAGATAATATTCACAGCTATTGGAGGGGTACTAACTAAAATGATAATTGGATGTTTAATTTGTGTAATTTGTAAATGCCTGGGTATTTTACGTTAACTATTTAAAATGTGTTTCATGTTTTTGTGTGTGTGTTTGAGATGCAGCACCACTGCGGAGCGAGTGAGAGCCCTAATCTGAGGTTCAGTGACCCCGTGAGGGGGCGCAGCCAGAGGCGGGCAAAGCGCTTAAAACATTTTATATGGTGTGTCCGGTACCGCAAACAGTTTGTATACCTATAACACCAAGAAACTATAGATCCAAGTCATAACCAACAATATATTAAGGTAGCTTCAAAACTAGCTAATGTGTATCTATGTGACAGGCTGCTTTAATAGCCAGGAAATCTAAGATAGCTGAAAAAAAAACTGGGATAAGACTATAAGAAAGTGTACTAAGAAATTCTCGTAGAGACTAGGAGTCACAAGTAAAACCCCAAAGGGAACAAAAGGATGGGGAAGAGCCAGAATAAAGAAGTCCCACGAAAAAGCCCTTTAGGTTGCATATTAATGCATTGGAGAGATATAGTTGGCTCAGGGGGCATGGAAAATAAAAGCATTCTTATTAAATGTTGCAACCAGTAGTGGCCATTGTACAAATTAAAGGATGGGGCAAAATGGCCATTTAATGGAACAATTAATTATAACACCATTTTGCAGTTAATGTTGTTCTTAAGGAGGGAGGGAAAATGGGATGAAGCGTCATATGCAGATATGTTTTTCACCCTCCGAAACCATCCAGAATGGCAGAAGGACTGTGAGATTGTGCCACCACAAGACCCTCTTGTGCTCGCCCTCGAGAAGGAAAATAACAATTTATAAGTAAATTGAAGTGGTGTTGCTCAGTGTGCAGTATTGGCCAACAGTGCACTAGAATAGATAAAATTCACCAGGCACCAGAACAAGATCTAACTGATCTGCTAAAGCCTCCCCCTCAATCACAGGAACAAGATACAGACTCAGACAGAACCCTCCCTCCCCCCCCTGGTTAGCCCCATGTCTTCCTGCACCAGAAAAAAAGTTGGCCTCAGTGGTCGTGCAGGCACCTCTCTGGGAGGCAGTAGGACCTGAAAGAGGGACAATGCTAATTAAGGTACTTTTTTCTACCAGCGATCTGGAGGCATGGAAGAGGGTTGCCAGGGACTACCAGAATGATCCGGTAAGTACATCCAAACACTTCCAGTTTATAGTAAAACAACAGAATCCTGATTGGAATGACATGCAGCTATTATTAGACTATATGACCAAAACAGAAAAAAAATTAATTCTAAAAACTGCAGGAGATTTGGCTGAGGATTATTATAAAACCATGGAGGAAGATGTCAAAAAATATCTCCCCCTTCAAGACCCAAAATGAGATGTGAACAGGTCTGCACATATAGAAAAATTACAGGCATACCAGGGGTGGATCTCAAAAGGAATGAAAAGGGCCATTCTCAAAACCATAAATTTGTCAGCATTATACACAATGAAACAAGGTCCCTCTGAGTCACCATCTAAATTCCTAGATCAACTGAGGGATGTGATGCGCTGCAATACACCACTGGATCCTGGGTCAGAGGTAGGAATACAACAACTAGTTTCTTTGTTCCTGGGCCAGTCTACAGGAAATATTAGGTGCAAGCTTCAAAAGCTGCGTCCTACAGAAAGCAGGAACCTAGAAGTGTTGCTAGATGAAGCGTAGAGAGTGTTTAGTAACAAGGAAGAAAATTACAGGGGGGAAAAAGAAAGGTGGTGGCAGTCATCAGGGAGAAGGGAGAAAGAAAACCTAGACAAGGATTGTCCCGATTAGGCAAGAATCAATGTGCGTTATACAAAAGATTTGGCCACTAGAAAGACAAATATCTGGAAAAACAAAAGGATAAGGAGACGGGAGAGGAATAACCAGAAAAGGAAAATAGTGGCCCCTGTAGAAGAAGACTGACAGGCACCTAAGGAATCCACCCTAGCAGATCCACTGGTTATAATGAAGTTAAGGAAGGGACAAAAGAAAGTAGAATTTTTGGTTGACACAATGGCAACGTACTCAGTTTTAAACCAAGCTTTGATGCCCCTAGAAAATTATTATATCATGGTAAAAGGTGCAACTGGTCAAAGTGAAAAGGCGTATTTTTGTGAACCTCTAAGATATAAACTGGGAAAACAATGGGGCATCCACAAATTTTTGCATTCGAATGGGAAAACCCCAAAAGTGGGCGTAAAACCCAGCTTACTTAGACTGTGCTACCACAAAGATACAAGAACAGCCCCACTATATTCAGCAATTAACTAGCAAAAGATTTGGAGTCCTAGGAGGCCCCATCTAAAAAAGGGAAGCTGTTACAATATGTAAATAATATCCTGATTGCCACCAAGACAAAGGACGCTTGCCTGACCTAGACGGTGAGTCTGCTAAATTTCTTGAGGCTCCAGGGATATCAAGTATCTAAGAAGAAGGCCCAAGTAATGCAGCGGGAAGTAATTTATCTAAGATATGAGATCAGTGCTGGGCAAAGAACTTTGGGACAAGCCCAAAAAGAGACAATATGCCAAACCCCGAGACCACAAACAGTGAAGAGTTACGAACTTTTCTGGAGATGACTGGGTGGTGCTGGCTATGGATCTACAACTATAGACTGCTGGTTAAACCCCTATATGCGCTGACAACCACTGAACGAAAACACCTCCAATGGGATAAAGGAGCTATACAAGCCTTTGAGTTACTGAAAAAGGCCCTGATGTCAGCTCCAGCCTTGGGACTCCCAGATGTGAATAAACCATTTTTTCTTTTCCCACGAGAAGCAGGGGATTGCCCTAGGAATATTAGCACAGGATCTGGGCCCATATCGCCGAGCAGTGGCTTACTTTTCCAAACAACTGAACACAACTGCGAAAGGTTGGCCTGGATGTTTATGAGCAGTCACAGCCGTGGTACTAAACATCCAGGAGGCCTAAAAATTTACCCTGGGACAAAAAATTACTGTGTTCGTGTCCCATACAATATCTGCAGTACTAGAAATGAAAGGTGGGCATTGGCTTTCCCCACAAAAAATTTTAAAATATCAGGCTACAATGGTAGAACAAGACAATGTGGAAATAGTAGTGTCTAACATTGTCAATCCAGCCTCTTTCCTCAGTGGAAATACAGGGGAACCAGTGCATCATGACTGTCTAGAAACCATCAAAGTGACATATTCAAGCCATCCAGACTTAAAAGATAGTCCTACAGAGAACACAGAAAACAAGTTCATGGATGGAAGCAGTTATGTCCTAAGCGATAAAAGACACACTAGATACGTCATCATCACCAGTCAAGAAACAATAGTCAGGACCTTTGCCCATCAATACCTCTGCACAAAAGGCAGAAATAATTGCTCTAACCCGTGCCTTAGAACTAGCCCAAAGCAAAACTGTGAATATCTATACAGACTCAAAATATGCCTTTGGAGTTGTACATGCGCATAGAGCAATCTGGAAGGAAAGAGGATTATTAAATTCACAGGGCAAAAACATCAAACATGCAGAAGAGATCCTGGAACTGTTAGAGGCAGTCCAACTCCCTAAGAAAGCAGCAATCGTGCATCAAGGCACACCAAGAAGTAAGCTTGGAATTAGAAAAAAGAAATAAGCTAGTGGACAGAGAGGCAAAACAGATAGCCAAAGGAGAGTTAAAAACAGGAGGAGCTTTGATCCCTGATGGGCAAATCTCCCTAGAAAGTAAGCCAGAATATACCAAAGAGGATCAAAAACTCATTACAGACTTAGAAAGGGCATATAATAAAAAAGGGTGGTGTTGGGGGTTGGTTTTTTTTCCTTTTCCTCTGCCTGTGGAATTTTTCCCATTGACATGCTAAG
>VWZS01005166.1:4276-17469 GCA_013397075.1 Rhabdornis inornatus | reverse complement strand
CCCTCCTCGGTTTACTATTCGTTATTTTGTATGAATCCCCGCCTAAGTTACTCCCTATTGGTTATGTGAGACTGTAATCCCGCCTTATGTTACACCCCTTGTTGCCCCTCATTGGCTGAAGCTTTGTGCCCTCCCATGGGGGAGGTCCCGTATTTAAGTTGCTGTAAGCCTGTTCTCGCGCCTTTTCTGGGTTCTTTCCCTCACCGTGCAGTTGTCTTCCCTCCCAATAAACCCTGTTCCAGAACCTAGAAAGGTCTCCTCCTCGATCCTTTACTTCCCCTCGGATACGGAGACGGCCGTGGTAAGGGTGGAGAGCCCTAGCTGTACTCCTGCTTCACGGAAGCTGGGAGACAGCCCACTCTTGACACCAGCAGCCAGTGGAGCTAGCTAGGCTTGCCAGGTGTGAGTGGTCAAGGCTGCCGTGTCAAGAGGGTTTACTTTCTCCATTTCAAGAGAGGGCCCTGCTTTCCCTAAAAGACACTGGTCTTTCAAACCAAGATAGGTGGGCTCTCCCCCCACAAGAAAAAGTGATCATTCCCTTCTATTTAATATGGTCTTTGGTTAGGAAAGAACAATAAAAAAAGGCACTAGGGGGCAGAAGCCCCATACAAGCACCTAATTAGAGAAATTATAGCTAAAAACTTATACACCACTATAAGACAAGTAACTCAGCAATGTGATCTTTGCCTCCAGACTAATCCCAAAAATACCCCCAAACCAGAAATAGGCAAAACTGAGAAAAGCAACGGGCCTGTGCACCAGTAGCAGATTGATTTTTCAAAACTCCCAAGAAAAGGGGGGTACAAATATTTACTAATACTAACTGATGCCTTTTCAAGTTGGCCAGAAGCATTCCCTGCCAGAACAACCAAAGCTCGGGAGGTAACCAAAATACTAATACAAGAGATAATACCGCTCTTTAGGGTTTCAGCAACTATGTCTTCTGACAGAGGACCACATTTTATCTCAAAAGTAGTACAGCAAATCAGCCGCCATTTAGGTATTGATTAGCAACTTCATACCCCATATCGCCATCAGTCAAGTGACCAAGTAGAAAAAATGAACCACTTGATCAAACAACAGATTGTGAAATTAGGTCAGGAAACTAACTTAGCCTGGCCTCAGTCTCTTTCTCTGGCACTCTTGCACATACGAACTAGGCCAAAGGTAAAAGTAGGGCTGAGCCCTTTTAAAATCTTATATGGAAGATCCTATAGAATACAAAAAGAAATGTCCACACAAGCTGGGGATGAAATCATGGCCTCCTACATAGTGACATTAGGCAAACAACTCAGCAAAATTGAGAAATATGTAGTTGGGACTCGAAGTAAGAGTTTAGATAGGCCTGTGCATAACATACAACCTAGGGATTATGTATATGTAAAGTCTCTTGCAAAGAAAACTCTAGAGCCACAGTAGAAAGGACCATTTCAGGTACTCCTTACTTCTTTTACCTCAATCACGATTAAAGAACAGAACGCCTAGATCCATCGCTCCAGAGTAAAAAAGTCTTGTAAGACTCCATGAAGAATAAAACAGGTGCAACCTAGAAAGTTACACTTTTCATGCTTTTAGCCTTAGGATATAGGTAATATAATAACTTGTTCATACAACTTACCCATAACTTAACAAATACTCTAAACCTATCTAACTGTTAGGTGTGCCCTGCTCTTCCCAAAGGTGATATACAATTTCCTTTCTTTAGAATACCAGTGTCTTATGATAATTGGAGCTGGCCATATGATAATTGGAATAATTCCACCTTGCCTACAAGAGAAGATATGATCTAAAAAGTAACAATGTCTTGTGCCAATGGCCAACAAGAGACTAAGCTCCCTACTGGAAAAATTATATGTTAAGGTTTTGAACCCCCATTGCCAGAGAAAAATATAACAGATTTAAAATATTCTTACAGACCTAAGGATGTCCCCCCTTTAAAATTCAATTTACAAGTTTTAAGAAAACCGGTCTTTATAAAACGAAAAAATAAAACTGCTCCAAAGGTTAGAAACTTTAATTTTAACCTGAGCACTATTAATAGAACTAAATGTACTAAACAAAGCAATTATTCTTCAAAATGTCCCCTCACAGTTAGAATAAGACTACAGCATAATTACACATATGATTGTGTACCTAATGAATTATGGTAATGTAGAGACAGTTGAGCCAGAAAGTCCTTGCTCCATTACTAGGATGGAACTTGTACTTTAAGATATGTGATTCCCCAAGATTCCATATTCAACCATTCTCATCCACCTCCAAGAATAATTAGAACCCACTAAAGAAAAACACGTAGTGTCCCATCTACTCCTCTTATAAAAATGCCTTCAGGCTTTCACAGTTCTGTACGCTATGTCTCCAACATAGTGTTAGTAAATTTTAAAAAGCTATAATAAACATCTCAGCCATAATAGAGAAGCTTAAAAACTTGACAATAGATGCCCTTCAGGGACTCCAAACAGAAGTATCATCCCTAAGCAAAGTAGTAATACAAAACCACATGGCCTTAGATCTTTTAACTGCAAAAGAAGTATGTATAATAATAAATCAAACCTGTTGTTCTTATATAAACCAAGAAAAATGGGTTGAAACAGACATACATCAGATTTGAGAAAAGACTAAAATTTTGCATATAGTAACCCGAGATGCCACCTCATGAGGATTTACTAACATATGAGAAAAACTTACATCTTAGCTCTCTAACCCTCATTAGTTAAGATAGTTGTTTGCAACAATAGTTGGCATATTACTCTTAGCCCTAATAATTCTTATCTTGGTTAAGTGTTCTCTGTGGTGCCTCCAGGTACCAAAAAATCATATAGCAATTAGAAAAAACATCAACTTCACCAGAAAATAAAATCGAATGAGTACTTTAAAAAGATGTTAGATAAAGAATCTGTGTGTTAAGTAATAAAAGACTATTAACCCTTAGACCGTATAAGATAGTAAAAGAATTTACTAACTTTTTAGAAAAAGGAGGGATTGATAAAAAAGGTCTAATAAAAGCAGGACTGGCCCCTAATAAAAGTAAAGATTAACTACCTGAAGTATCTCAAACCAGCTGAACCTGGCTTTGTAGTCTAGAGAAATGCCAAAGACCCAAAGAGCATACGTGAAGAACAGAGGTAAAAAGTTCAGCGCGAAGAAGAGTAGCTTACTTCATCTGAATCCCCCCGGCCCATGACCACCAGAAGCCACTGCACAGACGCACCTAGGAAAAGCCAAAGGCAGGGACTATAGAAATTATTTCCCAGAACTCATTATAATAAATCCCCTTCTTTTCGGGGAAAATTCATGAGTATGTATAAGCTGTGTCACAATTATCTTTAATATGTAACATCTTTATGCTTAAAGGCACAGTAAATCACCACAGTAAGTGTGCACGTTTGTAGTAAAGAGACCCCCTGTGTGCCCAGCACTAAATAAAACATANTGGAGAAACAACAAGTCATCTCTTGAGTGCATTCTCCATATAATTCACTGCAGTGGCCAGTGAAAAAGCCATCGGAGCAGTGGCATCTTACAGTTGATTACAAGCGTTTAAATCCCAACACAGACCCACTAACATCAGCAATCCCTAATATTGCAAATGTAACAGCTACACTGCAAGCAGCTGCACACCCATGGATGGCAGTACTAGATATAAAAGATATGGTTTCTATGGGTCCCTTAAAAGAGGAGGATAAAGAGAAATTTGTATTTACCTGGGAAGGTGTACAGTATATCTTTAACAGGCTCCCTCAGGAGTATAAAAATTCACCCATGATTGCTCATGCTGCACTTGCTGAATTGCAAAAGCATCTGAAGTATTTCACTACCTTCGAGGGGAATTTTTCACAGGTACCTTCCACCCACTCTTTATGTCTGTGTGCATACATATGTGCATATGCTACAGCAAATATGGAAGAAATGCTGCTCTCTTAGATGTTTAAGTTTCTTAGATATCTAAGTTAGGTCTGTAAGTAAGTTTAATATAAGTTAGGTTAAATGCTGTTAAGTGTTATTCCTTTGTTAAATTGTTATGGTTAAGTTACAAGTTGAGTGCTGTTACAGTGTTAGGCCATATTCCTTTTTATCCTTGACCTTTCTATCCTTTATCACACACCCACACCCACCCCACTCCTCCCCCAGATAGTTCTTGGCTCATTTCTGTTTTGATTGACTGGATTTTGTTGTTTTGTTTTGGGTTTTTTTTTAACTGTCTGGTAAGTAGTAGAGTGAACCTTGCCAATGAACTTTGTCATGCTGTCACTTAATATTAAATCTGGTTTCTACTGATAGCCTTGCCAGTGATTTTTAAGCAATCTTAAACACTTGTTCATAACATGGCCAGAATTGCTTGCTGATGGGAAATAGAGAATATCTTTGTTTCCCATTTGCTTTTGCATGCACAGCCTTTCACTTTTGCTTTAATAAACTGCCTTATGTCAATATACAAGTTGTTTTCCATCTTATTTTGTCTCCCCTGTCCAGCTTAGAAGAGGGAGTGATAGAGCAGCTTGATGGGCACTGGGCATCCAGCCAAAGTCAACCCACCACAGTAACTAAACTCCTATTAATTCTGATAGAAAAAAAAAAAAGATATTTTAAAACATGCCCAACCACCTACTCCAATAATATTGTCACTTAATTTGTCAGCAAATAATTCAAGCATTCACAAGGCCAAAATTTTCCTGAACAGATGAGTGTCTCCAGAAATATTTAGTTAACAGCAGACCTGCCTTTAATTCCCTACTCACATTCAGACACATATGCAGCTCCCACCTTCTCCTCCCTCTCCACTGACATTTTTTGAGAATTCATTTTACAATCAGCAACATTTGTCAACAGAGATGTTAATCTAAACAATTACAGCACTAAAACAGTCAAGTTACCCTGTGGGTTCACTTTGGTATTGTCCTGGTTCTGGCCAGGACAGGATTAGTTTTTGCAGTGGTCAGAAGGGGGCATGGCTATGACCCGGAGGTTATTCTATACCACCTCACATCATTGCCAGGGGAAGGGAGTCTCTTCCGAGGAGAGGGGGTTCCTTCCAGTCAATTAAGTGTGGCGGAGGGAGCAATGGGGTGGCTCCCGTTCCGAGCTGGAGGGAGCAGTGGGGGTAACATGGCAGGGATTTCTGCGGTGAGCAGTATTTATTTTCTTGTACCCTCTGCCATTAATATTGTTGTTACTGTTTGTTTACTTATCTCATTGCTGCTACCAGTATATTTTTCTTATCTCAACCCATTATCTTTACCTTTTGTGCCTCCAGTTCTCCTTTCCAGCCCACTGCAGGGGGAAGGGGGGGAACAAGCAAACAGNTGGTTAGTGAAAATTAGAATATTCAACACAGAAGAAGATTATTGTATTGTAACAGGAGCCTCGCTCTCTTACCGCTCTTACTCTTGCTCTTACTTTTACTTCTATTACTTTACTTACTGCCCTTACCCCTCCTCCCTCTTACCCCTTGCCCTCTCTCTTTACTCTTTTACTCTTGCCCTCCTGCTCTCACAGGCCTGCTCCGAACTGCGGCTGGCAGCTCCAAGCAGGGCCTTCCACCCACGCCCTATGCAATAAACCACAAGTTCCAACACCTGGCTTCAGAGATCTCTCCATCTGTCCCGACTGTCTGGACCAGCTGCCCCTACAGTGGTGAATATAACAAAAGGCTCGTGGATCAAGATAAAAACAGGGAGAGATTACTCACCAATTACAATAATGGGAAAAACAGACTCGACTTGGGGAAATTAGTTTAATTTATTACCAATCAAATCAGAATAGCATAATGAGAAATAAAACCAAATCTTAAAAACACCTTCTCCCCACCCCTCCCTTCTTCCTGGACTCAACTTTGCTCTTGATTTTCTCTACCTCCTCCCTAACAGTGGTGCAGTGGGATGGGGAATTAGGGTTGCAGTCAGTTCAACACATGTCATTTCTGCCGCTGTTTTCTCCTCAGGATGGGGACTCCTCACACACATCCCCTGCTCCAGCATGGGGTCCCTCCCATGGTAGACAGACCTCTGTAAACTGCTCCAGTGTGGATCCCCCACAAATTCACAGGTCCTGACACCAACCCTTCTCCAGCATGGGCTCCTCTCTCCACAGGGTCCACAGGTCCTGCCAGGAGCCTGCTCCAGCGTGGGCTCTCCATGGGGTCAGAGCTGTCCTCAAGTGCATTCACATGGTCCAGTGTAGAAGCATCCAGGTGCTGCAGGTCAATATCTGTTCTACTATGGACCTCCATGGGCTGGAGGGTCACAGCTGCCTTACCATGGTCTTCACCATGGGCTGCAGAGGAATCTCAACTCTGGCACCTGGAGTACCTTCTCTCCCTCCTTCACTCACCTTGGTGTCTACAGTTGTTGCTCTCACGTATTCTTACTCCTCTCTTTGGCCGCAATTGCTTCTCCACAATAACTTCTTTCCCCTTCTTAAACACATTATCCCAGAGGTGCTACCACTGTTGCTGATAAGCTTGGGCTAGGCCAGAAGCAGGTCCATCTTGGAGCTGGCTGGCATTGTCTCTGTGGGATATAAGGGAAGCTTCTGGCAGCTATTCAGAGAAGCCAACCCTATAGCTCCCATGCTACCAAAACCTGGACACACAAGCCCAGTATGCCCACACTTCTAAAGTTACATAGGATTTCAACAAAAAAATTTGCTGCCCTTGCAGGTAAAATGTAGAAGCTAATGTAGAATGTATTAACAACTGTGCAATGATGTACTATGCCTGGTAATTATGCCGAAATACATTCCTCTTCTGTTTGTGTATTTAAAGAAAGAAAATGTTGCTAGTAAATATGATCTTTAAAAAGGTTTAAACGTGTGTGTGCTGGTTTTGGCTGGGGTAGAGTTAATTTTCTTCTCAGTGGTTGGTATGGGGCTATATTTTGGATTTCTGCTGAATACAGGGTTGATAATATAGAGATGTTTTTGTTATTGCTGAGCAGGACTTACACAGAATCAAGACTTCTGCTTTTCATACTGCCATGCTTGTGAGGAGGTTGAGGGTGTATGGGAATTTAGGAAGAGACACAGCAAAGACAGGTGACCCCAACTGACCAAAGGGCTATTTCAGACCAAATTAAGTCATGCTCAGTATATAAAGCTGGAGGGAAGAAGAAGGAACGGGGGAACGTTCAGAGAGATTGTGTTTGTCTTCCTAAGTAACCATTACATGTGATGGGGCCCTGCTCTCCTGGAGGTGGCTGAACACCTGCCTGCCCATGGGAAGCAGTGAATTAATTCCTTGTTTTTCTTTGCTTGCATGCACAGCTTTTGCTTTCTCTATGTCCTAGGTTACAAGGTAAAGATGTGCCCAAAAGTATGTATTCTATCACCATCTGCTGAAACCAGGTGGGGCAGTGATTCTTATCTCTGTGGGAGATATCCTCTGCTAATGAGCCATCTGTTAAAAAACAGGTGGGGCAGTGTTCTTTATCTTTTCCATAACCCATCCTTCCTCCAGGAAGATATCTTCTGTTAATGGGCCATTGAGTCCCACTACATGACTGATAAAATTACATCATCCCATTGTGAAATGCTCCACCTAGGGGGAGGAGCCAAACATTTCCTACCTAGATAAAAACTAAGATTTGGAACACCAAGGTAGCCCTTACCCACTGGTTTCCAGAGGACAAGAGTTACCAGACCTTTCTACAGGATCACTACTTCAACAAGACCACTTCATCTGGACTGCTACCACCACCCTAACTAGAGGGGCGTCAGGTTGTATTCTAACTCTGTCAGTGGTTGTTCTTTTGTACTATTGCATGTATTTTATTTTTCTCCTTTTTTCCTATTAAATTGTATTTCTGTCTTGGGGTCTCTCATTGGTTTTGCTTTCAAACCATTACACCCTACTAAAATATTTTTATCTCAACCCACAAGTTTTCTCATTTTTGCTTTACCGATTCTCTCCCCCATCCCACCAGGGGCTGTGAGTGAGCAGCTTTGTGGTGCTTAGTTGCTGTCAGGGATTAAACCACAACAGTCCTTTAACGTGTTTAATGTGGGGCTCAAAGGGTTCAAGATAACAACAGATTTGATTGGGATGTGCCAGATTGAATTTATAGCTCTTGATGCTGTTTAGCTAGTAATCGGCAGACTCCTGTGCTTGCCATGGGCTTGCTCGCCTGACTGTCTCTTAGTCTTGTGCTCATTAATGGCTGCTTTTTGCTTTCGCTGCTTGCCGTATTGCTGTGCTGCTCATTACCTTACTCTGCTGTGCCTGGGAATGTTTTGATAACAGCCATTGAGGTGTGCCTGGGCTGGGAAATGGCCAGGGCATTGCTCCTGTGTTTGTGTTACTGTGATGGACAGGCTGGAATTCCAGTGTGAACTCACGTTGAAGGGACTGTGACCTGTGGATGACTCCATGTGAGAGCAAGTATCCACCTGCAGCCTGTGGAGGACTCCATGCCAGAGCAGGTAGATACCTTAAGGCTGCTGTGATGCCCATGATGGAGCAGGTTTCCTGGCAGGACTCATGACCCCAAGGGGGGCCTATGCTGGAGCAGCCTGGTTTTAAAGGACTGTACCATGTAGAAAGGACCCACACTGGAGCAGTTTGTGAAGAACTGCAGCCTGTGGGAAGGATCCACATCAGAGAAGTTCAAGGAGGACTCTCATGTGGGTGAGAAGAGACACAGCCAGGACAGGTGACCCCAACTGACCAAAGGGATATTCCAGACCATATGACATCGTGCTCAGTATATAAAGTGAGGGAAGAAGGAGGAATGAGGGGACATTTGGACTGATTGTGTTTGTCTTCCCAAGTCACCATTGTGCCTGATGGGGCCCTGCTCTCCTGGAGATGACTGAACACCTGGCTGTTCACGGGAAGGGGTGAATCAATTCCTTGTTTTGCTTTGCTTGTGTGTGCAGCTTTTGCTTTACCTGTTAAACTGTCTTTATCTCAAACCACGAGTTTTATAGCTTTTTACTCTTAAAATTCTCTCCACAATCCTGCTGATGAGGGAGTGAGTGAGCAGCTGTGTGGGGCTTGGTGGCTGGATGAGGTTAAACCACAACAGTGTAACTAAACAATTCAGGAAATTTCAGCTCTGAAGCCATAGTAGGGCTGTTGAAATTTAACCTACCAGACACCAATTCTCTTCCTCTACTCTGTCCTTGTGAGACCTCACCTGAAGTACTGCATCGAAGTCTGGGACCCCCAGCACAAGAAAGACATGGATGTGTTGGAGTGGGTCCAGAGGAGGGTCATGACGATGATCTGAGGGCTGGAGCACATCTCCTATCAAGACAGGCTGAGAGAGTTGGAGCTGTTTAGCCTGGAGAAGAGAAGGCTCCAAGGAGACCTTATTGCGACCTTCCAGTAATGAAAGGGGACTTATAAAAAAGAGGGAGAGCAATGGGCAGATAGGGACAGGAGATTCAGATTAGGTGTTAGGAAGAAATTCTTTATTCAGAGGGTAGTGAGGCACGGGAACAGGTTGCCCAGAGAAGTTGTGGATGCTCCGTCCCTGGAAGTGTTCAAGGCTGGGTTGAATGGGCCCCTGAGCAACCTGATCTGGTAGGTGGTATCCCTGCCCATGGCAGGTGGGGTTGGAACTAGATAATCTATAAAGTCCTTTCCAAACCAAACCTTTGCATGATCCTATGTTCAAAGGCTGCCTTCTTCAGTAGTCCACAACACTGTAGAGTACTGAACAGGAAGGGCTATTCCTATCCTACAGACATAGCCTTAATCTTTCTGAACCTAACTATCCCAGGGTCACAGATCACAGTATATTCTGAAAGGGACACACAAGTATCATCAAGTCTGACTCAGGTGAATGGCCCATATGGGAATTGAACCCACAGCCTTATTCTTATTAACACCATGCTCTAACCAACTGAGCTAATCTCAGTGTCTAATGATCTTTAAACAAAATATCAAAATCTTGTAGCACGAAAACCAAAAGATACATTGTGCTTTGCTAGAAAGCTTTCACCAGCAGTAAGTTATAGCCTGCCAAAAAGAGAGATGTTACATAGCTCTGGAAGAAGGCAAAAAGAAGCACCTGCATGGGGACTCCATAATAATGACATTTCACTAAGATCCAAAGGGACAAAACAAGTTTCTTCAGCTAAAAGCTGCAAGCCCTCACTCAAAATATGTATTTCCCTTCAAAGGGAAAATTCCTCTTTTGTTCAAAGTTACAAACCTTTGTTGGCGGTATTTCTCCATGCAAAAAAACCGACCCAAGAATTCTAGTGTTTCAGCCTTTAAAATAAAAAGCTTGCTTGTTATTATTTAAGGACAATAAAAGATTTGCATGCAGAAAAGCATGTGTTTATTACTATTTATGGAGCAGGCATGTTTCACCTTTTCCCTTCAGCTGCTGCAGTTCAAAATGTTTTACTGTTTTCAAACCATCACGTGACCAGTAATTCAAGCTCTGCTAACATTTTCAATGCACAGAAGCTTCACATTATACAAAAATGCATGTAGAAAAGCAGTTAGAGCATTAAGACAACATATCAAACATCCATACGAAGTTATTTTGTTTCTGCTGAATATTCACCTCAGAAACAAAAAAAACCCAAAAAAATATTAAAGGGTAAAATATAGCTTTTTCAGCTGATCTACTTTTGGAAGGAAACTGCCAAAGTGCCATCAGGAGGAAAGCATTAAGCCACTGCAAAGTAAGTTTGCCAAAATATGTTTGACAGCATCCAATCTATTAAGTAAAAACATTCTGGGACTGTAAAGCTGCCTGATAAATGAAAATTCACAGAATCACAGAATGATTGGGGTTGGAAGGGACCTCTAGAGATCATGTGGTCTAACCCTCCACTAAAGCATGTTCACCTAGAACACATGGCACAGGATTGCATCCAGGTAGGTTTTGAATATCTCCAGTGAGGAAGACTCCACAGCCTCTCTGGGAAATCTGTTCCAGTATGTGGCCACTCACAGTAAAGTTCTTCTGCATGTTCAGGTGGAACTTCATACTATTACAATGTTGTATTTGCCAGCACAAGTATATACACTTCAGACATCCTTCTGAGTTTTGTCACAGAAAATAAATACTTTAAAACAAAAGAACCTTCAAACTGGAGGGCACTAAGGAGGAAAAATGACAGTGGAATGCAGGGAAACAGCAGCAGGTTAGCTTTCAGTTACTCAAGTCAAAAGCAAGTTTTGAAATAGAAAGTTCTACTAATTCAACTGGATAAGCAGCAAATCTACTGCACTAAATAAGCATCATCAATAGCATCTCACAAACTTAATTCGTTTCTACTGTCATCCTATGTTAAAAAGCATCTTCCTCAATCTACCTGTCTGAAGCTGTACTATCAAAGACAATGACGAAAATGAGCAAAACCTAATCAGAACAAGCAGCCATGTAAAATTCTGAGGAGGGGAGGGGAAGAGAAAATTTACACTGAAGTTTCACATTGCCATGACTCAAGAAAATTAAAAAATAATTCAAAATTCTAAAGCGCAAAAAACAAAGAAAAAAACCTCTCATTCAAAGGGAGCTACATTCATTTTCTATTCAGTCAAAAACATAGCAAGCTACTATTAAGTGAACTTTAACTGAAAACATACTTTGAATGATTCTCTCATATTAAACTTTAACTACGTCTTTGTCCTGGTTGCAGTTGGGATAGAGGTAATTTTCTTCTCAGTAACTGGTACAGTGATGTGTTTTGGATTCAGTGTGAGAATAGTGCTGATAACACACTGATGTTTTTGTGGTTGTTGAGCAGTGCTTACCCTGAATCAAGGGCTTTTCAGTGTCTCATGCTCTGCTAGGGAGGAGCTGCACAAGCTGGGAGGGAGCACAGCAGAGACATGATTTAAACTGGCCAAAGGGATACTCCATACCATAGAATGTCATGCTCAGTATTTAAACTGGGGGGAGTTGGCCAAGAGCCACTGCTGCTCGGGGACTGGCTGGGCATTGGTCAGCAGGTGGTGAGCAACTGTATTGTGCATCACTTGTTTCTCTTGAGTTTTATTCCTTTCCCTCTCTCCTTTTCATTACAATTAAAATTACTATTATTATTATTTGGTTGAAATTATTAAACTATTCTTATCTCAACCCATGAGATTTACTTTTTTCCTGATTCTCCTCCTCACCAGGGAGTGGGTGTGTGTGTGGGGGGGTGTGTGTGTGAGTGGCTGTGTGGTACTTAGTTGCTGATTGGAGTTAAACCACAACAGTAATTTTTGGCATCCAACATGAAGCAGGAAGCATTGAGATAATGACAGATCTGACCAGAGTGTGTTAAAACCGTTATAAGCATTTATTCTATTAATTTAATAGTTGCTGGTCACAATTTTGTTTTGTTTGCTCTCAGCGCTCCTGTGCGTGTTTCTGCATGTGTACTCACAGGCGTTCTTGGTGTATGTCTTCTCTGTGTTGATGTTTATCCTCCATGGGGCCTAGGCTAAGGTCATCACCGTCTTGTTCTTTACAGTAAGTGACTTATGATATGATAAATTCACTGGTCATGAACCTAATCTGGTATGTGTACTCAGCATTGCTGTTGCCTCTGTACTTCAGGAACTATTTAGTGGGAACTATTAACAATTACACTTTTTGTCTTTTTTTCCTTGGAGAGCCAACTTATGGGAGAAACATATTTTAATTTTCTCTTTCTTTCTTTCTTTCTTTCTTTCTTTCTTTCTTTCTTTCTTTCTTTTCTTTACACATATATTTGTAGCTCTGTAGCCTATTATTGTATTCGTAGCTAGTCCTGGTACTTTTCCCTACCTTTTCGCTACCCTGATAGGCAGAAAGACAAAACACATTCCAGAGGCTCCAAGTCCTGGAGGTTACAAAGCTCCTATCCTGGTTCTTCCTGCGAACCAAGGCTGAAAACAGCTCTTCAAAACACATTTTTATAAACAACATTTAGTCTCTATCTAAAGGGGGGTGGGATTCAGAGATGGTTGAACTGGGAAGAATTACTTCATCACTTGTGCTCCTAATTGGGGATTTTTTTTGTCAAATATGATAATTTGTTAAACTTATAAAACTGTATGCATCCCATGTGGGTGTGGGCATTTTGGGTATTTTCCATATCTGCCCCTTGGAGGCCTCCAATAAAGACCAGCCTTTATATTACCTCCTATACTAATATTATCTCGAAAGTATGTTGTTTCATTTATAGGTTCTTTAAGGCATTCCTTCCTTCCTTCCTTCCTCCCTTCCTTCCTTCCCTCCTCCCCCCCTTCTTTTCTCTCTCCT